>JBAMJV010002857.1:25000-208305 GCA_037951105.1 Echinarachnius parma | reverse complement strand
GTGACTAATTAAACAGGTGGACAAGTATATCAAAATAAAACATGTTTAGAACCGTCATGAGGAATTAAACCGAGACATTGAGAACATTCAAGCAAGGAACCTGATGCTTGTTCTGAGGATAATCATTCACGAGGGCGGAGGCTATACCTTGAATCTAATTAATCAGAAATTGATTATCGACAAACCATGGACACCACTGAAACGAAAACTATATTTCATTTTTTGTTCCACAAATGCATGAAATCCAGGGATCACTATTTACCTTGGTGATCGGATACATATAGGCTCTACTGCACTCTATCCAGCACACAAAGTGCACATTTCCACTCCCTGGTGAGTATTCTAGCCAGGTAACCTGTAGGTGCACACAGTGGCTTAGTAATTTCATTTCCATCCTTTCCGGGCCCATTACTAACCTAGGGCTGGGGTCGAGAGCAGCACGTGTGGATACATTTTCTAGCTGACGCGGGAAAATCGCGATGGCATACCTATGGTTCGACTCGGACCTCACGATTGGAAAGGCACGCGCTCTACCAATCTTGTCCACACCACTTCCACAATTGTAGGTTTTTTTTTTGTTTGTTTTTAACTGTGACTAGCATGCTGTAATATAGTAGTAGGGCTACAGTATTGTATCTCAATAAACATACATATTGGCAATATCACAAGGAAACGTGCAAGAGACAAACAAAATTCAACAGGCTGTACTGATAATACTGCTGCCTTTCACCTCGTCACTCAACCTTCTCTCCTCTTTCCATTAGTATCCTTCCAATGGTCTACCCTACCCCCAACATGTTGTCAATCAGATCGCTGTGTACTGTGAGTGAGTATTGTATCACAGGTTGAGTCGTGGTAGATAGCGGGGGAGGTGACTCAAGGTTCTGATGGATAATTCGTTTTTCAATTTGAAAACGAAAAAAACAAAAATGAAAATTTGATTCTGTCAATTTTTCATTTCGTTTTCTCGTTTCAAATTGAAAAACGAATTTATCCATCTAGTACTTTATTTAAATCGGTAAAAAGGGTAGAGAAATCGGACACGATTATGCCGACTGATTTCTACTTTTTAACCCGATTCGTACTATTATGCGTACTGCATTCGCGGGGTCTAGTCGTGTCCTGTGTGACAGGCCTTTGGGGGCGTCATACAAGTTACCGATTTATGATCGAGGACCACCTAGTTAGTTTCAGCCGACCACCTGGTACAGAGTGGACTATTTCTGATTGTTTGTTGTTTTTGTTTGTTGGGCGGGGGGGGGGGGTGTTGTGTACGCACCCAACGCACCACGTCCCCCTGGCTACAGACTTGGGATAGTTTACTCAATATTTTGCTCTCCTAGACAAGATTAGTGGGGTTTCGCCATCTAGCGGGCAAGACGTGGGACAGGGATTAAAAACAAAATTAAACAAATTCGCCACAAGTTCCGAATATCCGCGGCGGTGAAGTTCGTATGCTAATTAATTGTTTCGTAAACCCCGCACCCAAAAATCTGATTGGTGCGTACGGCGTCCTCGCGGAGAGTTCGTCGCGCAGACAAATCCTCCCGCCGGTATATAAACCCAGTGTCGCGTGAAATTTGATTTTTTCACTGTTTTCGTACTAGCGAACTCCGAATAAAATCATCATGTCTGACGTGGTAAAGGTAGCAGGAAAGCCCCGCTCTATGGCCAAGGAGCGATCCGCCCGCGCTGGGCTCCAGTTCCCCGTCGGTCGTGTCCACCGCTTTCCTCCGCAAGGGCAACTACGCCAAGCCCATGCGTTGGTGGTGGATGGCTCCCGTCTACCTCGCTTGCCGTGCTCGAGTACTTGGCAGCGGAGATCCTCGAGTTGGCTGGCAACGCCGCCCGCGACAACAAGAAGGGAGCCGTATCATCCCCCCGTCACTTGCAGCTGGCTGTCCGCAACGAAGAGGAGCTGAACAAACTATCTCGGTGGAGGTCACCATCGCCCAGGGAGGTGGTTCATCCCCAACATCCAGGCTGTCCTCTCCCCAAGAAGTACTGCCAAGGCCTCCAAGTAAGAGCGCTGCTCTTTACAAACAAACGGCTCTTTTAGAGCCACCACAATCCAAGACGAATTCAAAGATTAATGCTTTTACTATTACTTTAACAATTTAGATGGTTTTCTTCCATTCAATAATTGTGTTTTTGAATGATTACTTCAATGAACCATCGACAACATCAGCCGTCAGCGTAGATTTCACAGCACAAATTCAAACGGAAACATGACAGAAATATAATTGAATCGAAATAAAGGGATTGTAATTTAATTATTCGGAGTAAAACGAACAAAAAACACGATGCATCAACAGTTTAGTTACAGGAAATAGATGAATTGGAAAATAAAGTCAAACGGTCAGAAAGTGATGTATTATATGTGACAATATACTTTTACTCCGGGTGGCTCTATATCGACACGTCTTTGTTTGAGTGCAAACTATATAGGGTTAAATGAATTAATATGATATTGATAAGGAGCTTTGTAATTATTTCGTTTATTTATTTATTTTTGTTTATTTATTTTATACTGCAGGGTAGGCCTAGCTGTTCAGTTATGCAAAACTGCCTTTACAAAGGCGCCCTGTCAGTAGTTTAACTTGCATGTTGACAAAACATATAAATACAATACATTATTATAAAACAAACATGTTGTATAGCCATAATAATAGCCTTCATTAAAAAAAATGCTGAAACATGGTCAAAATATTGCATGATTCAACGATAGTTGAGTATTGGTCAAACTTAACTTAGTACCAAAACGTGCACCATTACGTGCTTACAAAAAAATAGTTATAACAAGTATATGGGAGTTTACTTTCCATGGTATACTTCACCATGCTCGAAAAGTTAACACAATTCCAAACGACTAAGTAAAACCCCTGTTATCATCAAAAAGAGGCCGTTACAACTCAAGAGGGCGCTCATCTAAAAAAAAATTGGTTTGAGCATTTTTTCATACAAAATTGTGCATTTATGATTCAATAGAGATATCATCAACAATCTTTTAAAACCTATCAGATTTTTTCAAAGTAGTCATGCATTTAAAAAATTGTTTCTAAAAGTCAAAATATCCCCTGGTGATCGAAGAACTTTGAATAAAAATGTTATGAAATTTGCAGCCGTTTCTGAACGGATTTTTGATCAAATACAGTTTATTCTGTCATTAAAATTGTATATACCAAATTAAAATAGAATACTCAAATTAGGTAATTCATGTGCTGGTATTTACTTGCTGACATCTTGAATTTCCCCAATAGTACCCCAAAAAGCGATATTACAAAAAGATAAACCCTAGTAAGGTGAAATCGAAACTTTTAGGATATGCAAATAGCAAAACTATATAAAGTTTCATTAAATGGCGTATACAAGGCTTTCACAAATAGCAACATTTGGTTTACGCCAATTTTTCGTTAAAAAACAATCTTTGCAAATCTCCATATTTATGTAACAACACGGACCTACACCGAATTAAAATCGGTACATTGTGAAACACTCTAAGAGGATTATTGAATTGAATTTTTTTTGTAATTGATTTTTTATTTCCACTTTCATAAAACAATAGCATACATTTGTACAAGTATACAATAATACAAAATAACATTACAATACATAAACACAGGATAAAAAAGAAAAAAGAACAGTATATGATGAGGGAAGGATTGTCTGGAAGTTACAAGAACTTACAAATAGACAATCCTCAGGGCAAGCGAATAAAAGCTAGATACATACTAACCAACAAAAATTAAAATTAAAAATTTAATTACTAAAAATTACTAAATTTATAAATGACAAGAGAGAGAGAAAGAAAAAAAAAAAGTTGTGTTGCATCTAAATTTGTAGCATTAAGTATAATTTGAGCTTTCATTTAAAGTTGCTTAGGGTTTTACACTGCTTAATTTCCCGTGTCCGGGGACTACTACCACCCCTGGACAACCACCCCCCGGACGATTACCCCCCCGGACAACTACCCCCTAGGACAATTACCCCCCGGACAACTACCACCCGGACAATTACCCCCCTAGGACAATTACCCCCCAAGACAACCTACCCCACCAAGACAATTACCCCCCAAGACAATTACCCCCCAAGGACAATTACCCCCCAAGACAATTACCCCCCCAGACAACTACCCCCCCAAGACAACTACCCCCGGACAATTACCCCCCGGACCAACTACCCCCCCGGACAAAACTACCCCCCGGACAATTACCCCCGGACTATTACCCCCCGGGACAACTACCCCCCCGGACAAACTACCCCCCGGACTACTACCCCCCCGACACTACTACCCCCCCGGACTACTACCCCCCGGACAATTACCCCCGGACAACTACCCCCCCAGACAACTACCCCCCGGACAATTACCCCCCCGGACAACTACCCCCTGGACAACAATCCCCCAAGACAAACTACCCCCAAAACACTACCCCCCCCCCCCCCACCCCCCCCCCCCCCGGAAAATTACCCCCAAGATAATTACCCCCGGTCGACTACCCCCCTGACAATATTTCATTTCATTTTATTTCCAATAATATAAAAACATCAAAATTACAAAGTATTCGAGTACAAATTAATATTGCATTGTTACATAGATATGAACGGAGTAAAATCAAAAATATATATTGTAGAATCGATCAATAAAACTGAAATATGGGAAGTCGGCAAAGCAAAAGCTTGAAGGAAGGACAATTCCCCCTGGACAATTAAACTCCAAGACAATTACCCCAAGACAATTACCCCAAGTCATCTCCCTTAAGACAGTGGCGTAGCGAGGGTCAACGATGGGGGGGGGGGGGGCACAACTGCGAGGTAGTGGAGCGATTTGGTGCATACCCCTAGACAGTAATATTATATACGTAGTTCAGCTTTGGAATCAAACATACATAATGTATGCATATTAAAAAGTGGGAGGGACAATCACCTCCACTTTCAAATGTATGGGGGGGGGGGGGGGGGGGAGGCATGCCCCCCCCCCCCCCTTCCCGTCCTTCGGGTGCATTGGTGTGCATTCAATTTCGCCAATTTTGTTACCGAAGTTGTATTTTGTAGTTCAAAATCGTTTTTTAGCATTAGAATTCAATATATTGATCATTCGGATTTCGGAAACATTTTGTTTGCATTCGATTTAAAACGTATTTCGATTTCGAGTAAATTCGTGATAACGTAATACCGCCCTCCGGGAAATCCGTTGGCCCGATTGGATGCAAATAGCGTGTTTTTTTTAATTGAATGCTAAAAGTGGTAAATCACTTGATCGAAGAGCTAAATCGTATGAACATAATGCAATTTTGAACCAAAATTGCAAGCCTTCAGCTCAATTTCGTGAAATTGAATGACACACTTATTGAAACGAATGAAAAGCTTACGAAATTGGCCGAAAAACATATAGAAAATGTTTATTTTGAGATTCGGGAGCAAGGAATACGGTAGACAATACTTTCGTTCTTGGAGTCAATGTGGCAAGTGAGCTTTATTATAATTAAACAACATTATGCACAAAACGGTTATAAATATACATAATTCCAGGAACTGCGCGAAGGCTCGGTACACGGTAAACTAGAAGCGTGGGAACTATACAAACACAATCAACATGTGATATTGCCTAGGTCACAAATGCACCGGTTGTCGCACATTCTTTTTACCTACATTTCGGATTGGATATCGCTACGATGTCTGCAAGTATATATTCGTGCATTGGGCAGTCCCATAGCATGGGGGTGCGTTGGGTGCGTACACCCCACATTCAGGAAATCCACTTTTCATCGTTCTCGGTCTCGGGCAGCGATCGATCCATTTGACATTTTGACGACCCCCAAACTCCCTGCTTACAAAACTAAAACAGTGGTCTAATCAGCGGTTACACTCCGTTATTCCGAAGGTCTGTTAGTCCGAAGTTTCAGTTATTCCGAAGGTTCGTTATCCGAAGGTTCTCTATTCCTAAAACGAAATCGGGTTCGTTATTCCGAAGGTTCGTTTATCCGAAAACAAAATCGGGTTCGTTATTCCGAAGGTTCATTAGTCCGAAAATAAAATAGGGTTCGTTAATCCGAAAATTAAATCGGGTTTGTTATAATAACTATAATTTGTGTTTTGTTTATTTAATTTACAGCCTGCACTAAGCATACCCCTCCCCCTTTCCCTCCCCTTGGCCAGACCAATCAAACATTTAAGTTTATTTTATCTCTTTTATATGAAATTATAGCATTATAACAAACCCAAATTCATTTTCGATAAACGAACCCCGATTTCATTTTTGGAATAGCGAACCTTCGGAATAACGAACCCTCGGAATAACGAACCTTCGGAATAACGAAGCGCACCCAAATCAGCGACGGACCCCCACCCCCCCCCCCCCCCCCCCCCCCCCCACACACACACACACACTCACACGACTCAACCAGTGGTCTTGGTCCCGTTTTTGCAAATACGCACCCCAAAGCCCAAACCCACTCCCTTGAAAAATCCAGGACACCGGCCTGATCGGTCACATATTTTGTCTTGGGGGGGATAATTGTCTTTGGGGAGGGGGGGGGGGGGGTAATTGTCTGGGGGGGTAGTAGTCCGGGGGGTAGTTGTCCGGGGGGTAGTTGTCCGGGGGTAATAGTCGGTGGGTAATTGTCCGGGGGGTAGTAGTCCGGGGGGTAATAGTCCGGGGGTAGTTGTCGGGGGTAGTTGTCCGGGGGGTAATAATCCGGGGGTAATTGTCCGGGGGTAGTTTGTCCGGGGGGTAGTTGTCCGGGGGGTAATTGTCCGGGGGGTAGTTGTCTTGGGGGTAGTTGTCTTGGGGGGTAGTTGTCTTGGGGGGTAATTGTCTTGGGTGGTAATTGTCTTGGGGGTAGTTGTCTTGGGGGGTTAATTGTCTTGGGTGGTAATTGTCTTGGGGGGTAATTGTCCTAGGGGGTATTGTCCGGGTGGTAGTTGTCCGGGGGGTAATTGTCCTAGGGGGTAGTTGTCCGGGGGGTAATCGTCCGGGGGGTGGTTGTCCAGGGGGTAGTAGTCCTAGAACCCTTAATTTCAATAGGTAGTCTATTCCATGATATTCATTTTGCAATATGTACATGCCTCTCTCGCTCGATTCCTCCATCAGAAACAGTGGCCACGTCCTGGGCGTAGATCTGTTTTGAGAAGTCCCGGGGGGGGGGGGGGGGGGGGTGAATGGGCAAGGTCAAGGGGCACTCCCATTTATTGGGCCCTTATTGTAATTCAGGTGGCGGGTACAAACATTGATATATGAAGAGCTCCCAACCAAAAGGCGCTAAATCCACTTTCTATCAAATTGCATGTTTTGCACGATTTGAATAGACCTCTCTCATGTGTATCTAATCACTTAAATTTTCCTCATAATTGTTTCAGGAAATATGAAAAATATTGATATGAAATTTACCATTTCAACCAAAAGGCGCTAAATCCATTTCAGATTTCAACCAAAAGGGCGCTAAATCCACAATTTCTATTCTTTACTCTGATTGGGCAAAACCTGCCAGCATGTTGATATTCGACCAATCAGAAAGCAGGACACAAAGATCATTGTGTAATGATGCGATGTGTATTATTATTGTACCAGTGTATGTTAGTAAACATTGATGATTAGGTGTGTGTGTGTGTGGTGTGGTGTGGTGTGCGTGTGTGTTTGTGTGTGTATTCGTGTGTGTGTGTATGTGTGTGCGTATGTGGCGCGAGTGCGTGTGTGTTGGTGTGTGTGTGTTTATGTGTGTTTGTGCGCCTGGTATGTGTGTGTGGGTATGTGTACATGCGTTGTACATTTGTGTGTGTGCATGTATGTGTGTGTGTGCATATGTGTGTGTGTGTGTGACTGTGTGTGTGTGCTCGTGCGTGTGCGTGTGTGTTTATGTCTATTTTGTTAATTAATTTTAGGTTGAAATAAAAATATACTGGAATGGGTGTCTGACGTGTGTGATCGGTGGTTGGGTGGGGATGTGGTTTTTCTTGGGTTAAATGGGGGGGGGGGGGGGGGGGGGGGAGGAGGTAAAGGAGCATGTTTTAGTTCCTTTTAGCTTTAGTTATATAACCTCCATTATGTATTATTCCATGAAATCAGGAAATTGAATATACAGTTGATTTGTTATTTGTATTTGTTTATGTGTGTTAAGATCTATTTTCGTTCATTATACTATGAATCGTATATATTTTGTTTAGTATGTATATTCAAATGTAAATATTATTGTTGGAGGAATAAAAATCACTTTAAAAAAAAAAGTGTGCGCGTGACGCAAGGTGAGTGCGTGTGAGGGTGGCTGTGTGTGAGTGTGCCTGGAGGCTACGTATACTTTTCTTGTACTAAAAGCGTTTCATATTCACTTCGAGTCCACGGCGGGCCAGGAAGTTTAGACTCAATAGATACTGACGAGGATGTATTCCAGATATGTGTTGTTCCCCGAGTTTTGTTCGTCTAATCACAAGTAAACGTACTTTTAACTTGGCATTCAGCAGTATGGTCACAATTCGTCTCTTTATACCCGCATTTGTTGGCAGTTTGATTTCAAATAATGAAAGTTGTTGACGTTGATCTATACGCCACTGTACCAGTGGTATGTTAGTAAACATTGATGATTAGGTGTGTGCGTGTGGTGTGGTGTGGTGTGCGTGTGTGTTTGTGTATGTTATTCGTGGTGTGTGTGTTTATGTGTGTGCGTGTGCGCGAGAGTGCGTGTGTGTGTGTGTGTTTCTGTTGTGTGCGCCTGTATGTGTGTGTGGGTATGTGTGCATGCGTGTGCACTTGTATGTGTGTATGTATGTGTGTGTGTGCATGTGTGTGTGTGTGTGTGCGTGTGCGTGTGTGTTTGTGTCTTTATTGTTAATTAATAAATTTTAGGTTGAAATAAAAAATATACTGGAATGGGTGTCTGAGGTATGTGTGTGATCGGTGGTTGGGTGGGGATGTGGTTTTTCTTGGGCTAAATGGGGGGGGGGGGGGGGAGGGGTAAAGGAGCATGTTTTAGTTCCTTTTAGCTTTAGTTATATAACCTCCATTATGTTTATTCCATGAAATCAGGAAATTGAATATTCAGTTGATTTGTATTTGTTTATGTGTGTAAGATAACCATTTCTATGTTCGTTCATTATACTATGAATGTATATATTTTGTTTAATATGTATATTCAAATGTAAATATTATTGTTGGAGGAATAAAATCACTTTTAAAAAAAAGTGTGCGCGTGACGCAAGTGAGTGCGTGTGAGGGTGGCTGTGTATTGGTGTGCCTGGAAGTTACGATACTTTTCTTATACTAAAAAGCGTTTCATATTCACTTCGAGTCCACGGCGGGCCAAGGAAGTTTAGACTCAATAGATACTTGACGAGGATGTATTCGAGATAAGTGTTGTTCCCCGAGTGTTTTGTTCGTCTAATCACAAATAAACGTACTTTTAACTTGGCATACAGCAATATGGTCACAATTCGTCTCTTTATACCCACATTTGTTGGCAGTTTGATTTCAAATTATGAAAGTTGTTGACGTTGATCTATACGCCACTGTACTACGAACCTTTGCCGTGTTTTCCTGACAAAACTTTTTTTAAAGATGAGCAGAGGCACAATTAAATTGTTTGACATGTTTGTGTGTGTTCTCGTGTGTATATGAGTGTGTGTGTGTGTGTATGCGTGCGTGCGTGCGTGTGTGTTTGTGTGTGTGTGTGTGTGTGTGTGTGTAAGACCTTCACCACAGAGTCGGGACTACTGCATGAAAACACACAATTAAACTCGGGACATTTTAAAAAGTCGGGACCGAAATCCCGGTCCCCACATTTTTTACCGCTTATTTTGCGTGCAAAGTGATCTATAGATGGCGCTATTCATTATAAGCTATTAATACTAAAGTGCCGGAAATAATGTGTGTTTTCTTTTTGGTGTGTTTTGATGGCACGCCTATGAGAAACACGCATTCATAGTTTGGAATTTTCCGGTGCCCTTGGTGGAATAACGCCATCTGTGGCGGTAAATGGCCATGCATGGAGCGTGATCATGGACGGCACTGATATTGGTGATGGATGGTCATGATAAATGAGGATGATGATGGTGATGGACGATAAGTGATGGTGATGAAGGAAGGTGTACCACAGGTTCATAATTGGACCCGGGACTACTAATAGAATATGCACGTGAAAGGTGGTCCTCGGATTGTTGTGTAGGTGTGTATGTGTGTGTGTACCCGTGTGTGTGTAAGTATGTGTGTGTGTGCGCGTGTGTGTGTGTGTGCGCGTGTGTGTGTGTGTGTGTGTGTGTGTACAGACCTTCACCACAGAGTCGGGACTACTGCATGAAAACACTCAATTAAACTCGGGACATTTTAAAAAGTCGGGACCGAATTCCCGGTCCCCACATTTTTTACCGCTTATTTTGCGTGCAAAGTGATCTATAGATGGCGCTATTCATTATAAGCTATTAATACTAAAGTGCCGGAAATAATGTGTGTTTTCTTTTTTGTGTGTTTTGACGGCACGCTATTGAGAAAGACGCATTCATAGTTTGGAATTTTCCGGTGCCCTTGGTGGAATAACGCCATCTGTGGCGGTAAATGGCCATGCATGGAGCGTGATCATGGACGGCACTGATATTGGTGATGGATGGTCATGATAAATGAGGATGATGATGGTGATGGACGATAAGTGATGGTGATGAAGGAAGGTGTACCACAGGTTCATAATTGGACCCGGGACTACTAATAGAATATGCACGTGAAAGGTGGTCCTCGGATTGTTGTGTAGGTGTGTATGTGTGTTTAAACACGTTTAAACAAGTTTAAACACAGGCAAACGGGGATATTCCGGAAAAAAGGGGGGGGGGGGGGTAACAGGGGGGTATAGTGCTTCAGGGATCGTCTTAGGGGCTGTACTGTATGTTATTATGATTTGTTAAGGATATCCCTAATTATATGCCCGTTTTGCATGTTTTTTTACATAGTGGGTGTATAAATGTGTTGGTGTGTATGCAAGTGAATGTGTGTGTATTTTTAAACCCGCCAATTGGGCATATTGCCATGGTTACACACCAGCAAACCGGGGACAAGCCAAACATCATTAAACAAACGGGCATATCCCCGTTTGAAGGTGTTTATAACATTGAAAAAAACATATCCACGATTGAAGGTCCTTACAACACAGTAAAAAAAAATTAAACAACTTTTTAAACAACCAAAAACGCTGTTTAAGCCGGTCCCTCTAACAACGTTGTTTAAAATTTTGAACAACCAAGATCTGGTTGTTCAAAATTTTAAACAATGTTGTTAGAGGGACCGGCTTAAAAAGCCAAAAATGCTGTTTAAGCCGGTCCCTCTAACAACATTGTTTAGAATTTTGAACAACCAACATCTTGGTTGTTCAAAATTTTAAACAACGTTGTTAGAGGGACCGGCTTAAACAGCGTTTTTGGTTGTTTAAAAAGTTGTTTATTTTTTGTTACTGTGAAGAATGTGTGTGTGCGCTTGTGGTTTGTGGGTGGGGACCTACTATGATTCAAGTACAGTTCAGTTAATATTCTTTAATCATTTATACCCTTTTTTTACTATTGTCAGTGAACCTCTCAGTATTGACAGTCAAAACATTTCTGACAAAAGGCGCTAAATCCATTATTTCTGGCAAAAGGCGCTAAATCCAAACAAAATTAAATATGAACAATTATTATTATAAAATACATGCTGTATGCAGGATATTTCCAACTAGCATTTTTATATCCTTTAGTGGTTGCTCTTCCACCTGTACTATAGATTTGATGAATAAACAGAGACAAATGTGAGTAATTAAAAAACACTGATTTGCTCGAAATTAACCGGAGTGGATTTAGCGCCTTTTGGTTGAAAGCTCTTCATATTATCAAACTACAATTTATCATTATTGCTTACTTTAGGAATACTGTTACGTTTACAAATTACTGCAATTTCAAATACAACTTTTTATTTACCAACACAATTATCGATGCCAACTTCATATTCGATGTAGCCTTTAGTCAAGGCTCTATATGGCTTGGAGATTCTCTATGCGATCGCGAGCTAGCTAGCTGTGAGAGAGCTAAATACTAGTAAACTGGCTCCATATCGCGCTGCCCCGCTCAAACTCAGCCTTTCGCGGTTTAATACAGTACCGGTTGTAGAACCTGCCAGACAGCACGATGCCTATCGGATAGGCTATATTCGATGTAAATACTGTTCAAGCTTTTTAATGTCAACTTTAGAAAACTAATGACATCGTTACGAGTTTTTGCTGATTTCATGGAAACCGATAAGTCTCTAAATTTCTCATACCACTGTTATGTGATGCCAGTTTGTCTGGCACTAGATTCATCAAGAGACCCAAAACCCCAAAATCATCCAAAGTACTAACGAGAAACTGATGTGACAATCGTCAAAGTAAAAATCTTTAGAACCGTCATGAGGAATTTAAACCGAGATAATGCCACATTAAATCTAGGAACCTGAAAGTAGCTTCACCCACTTTTTTTTTGTTCCACAAAATGAATGAAATCCAGGGATTCCACTAAGGGGCCTTGCAAAAAAAAAAACAAAAAAAAAACATCCAACCATCCAAATGAAGATTTGGAAGTAGGTGGGTGGGTCCAGGGCCATTTTGGATTTCAAAATAAATAAATTGGAAAAACCCACCAAAAAAAAGATTGAGTGTAAAAAAATGCACTTTACTCGTCTGAAATCATATAATGACTTTTAAAAAGTCATTATATGATTTGAGTTTTCTGTCCATGTCGGAAATGGATTTCCAAAACCAAAAAAAAGTTAGGGTGGGGTGAGCTCTATCCAAATCTTATTTGGATGTTTGGAATTTGTTTAACTTTGCAAGGCCCCTTATTTGGTATGTTTTTGTTTTGTTTTTAAATGTGACTAGCATGCTGTATATAAATTGGTAGCTGTATACTCATCACAAGGAAACGCCAAAGGAAAACAATTTCAAACGTTGTACTGATAAATGATAATACTGTTTTTCACCTCGTATATCTCTCATCTTTCCATATCAGATCGCTCCTCAGTCAATCAGATCGCTGTACTGTTTGAGTCGTTTACCACTGGTTGAGTCGTGTAAGCGTGGGTCAGGGAGGGGGGGGGGGGGGGGGGTATCCGTTTTCAAATAAAAATCGAGGCCGCCGGACCACTGGTTTAATTAGTTGTTTAATGGGAAGGGGGCGTCTACAATACCGATCACTGCCCGAGACCCTGGCACTAGTTAAGATAGCCGACATCTATAACAACAAACAAAAAAAAGGGGGGGGGGGGGGCATTCGCACCCAACGCACCACGCCCCCCTGGCTACGGGCCGGATCATAGCCTACTCAGATTATAAAAGCACACAAAGAGCATCACTCAGAAGTCAGAACGTATAATAGGTGGGTGCAAGGAACGAACATGAAGAGTAACTATAATCACTGGCGTACCCAGGATTTTTTCAAGGGGGCGGGGGGGGGGGGGGGCAGGGTTATTTCGTCGAGGGCCCGAGCCATTGGTTATGATGGTCGAGACCACTTTAATTTTGTAAAGGGGGAGGGGGGGGGGGGGGGGGGGGAGTTGAACCCTACAAAACAGCCCCATTTTCATCAAGGGGGAGGGGGGGGGGGGGGGGGGGGGGGGGGGGGGTCAACGCTTGCTCACTTTCGTAGGTAGTCATATTTGCGTGCGTGAAACTTACATTCTTCCCGCCACCGTTCCTTTGATACCTAGACTGGGGTTTTCTGAAGACAGAAGCGCACCATGGTAAGTAAAACCACGTAATAAAAGGTCATTTCTACAATCATAGGTAGAATGTGTGTCAATTTTTTGAATTTACGTCTGGATGTATCCATTTTTAGTGGCTTAGACGCCTTAGTGCCAAAAAAAAGATTAAGACTTAATGTTTTAGATGTACAAAATATCACGAATTGTTTCTATTACACAGTCGGCTGGCCGCTCTGCGCCGCGTGCAAATCGGCAGGTTGGGCTTCTTTTTGCTTGTTACAACGTTTTCATCACATGCAAATGCTGCGGTATCGATTTCGAGAATGGCGCACTGTGTGCTGTATCCCGCAGTATTATAGTCATGACATTTCGCTGACTACTATGAGATGTTTATAATTTATATAGAATTGTCTCAGCGCATTGCAATATCCACATAATATATAGACGGTAAAATACATCAATTCAGTTTGTGTGTCCCGAGCTGTTTGAATAAAAAATCTAAATTAAAATTAAAATTACTAGACTCTAAAACTTTAATAAAAGTAACTTAAGAATAAGATGTTAAAAAGCTATTGCATTGTCCATTGTGCCATTGATATATTAAAGCCAAAGGGCACACAGCATACCTGTTCTGTCACTTGTCAGTGACAGTGACCAGTGTCATGTGTAAAATACTTTATCATTCTCATGACAGTTAGTTGACACACTAGTCACTACTATTTAATACTGGTAGTGGTAGCGCGCGTTGGTCGTAATATCAAATGGTCAAAGTACCATCAAAGTGAATTCGGGAACACCCCTCGTGCTATCAATTACACTGCATGCCATGGCCAAGCTGCGCAAAAAAACTAATGCTCTATAGTCTAAAAAGTATATGGCAATGCGATTATGTATGGTATCACTATCAGGGGCGGATCTAGCTTTTTGCTAAGGGGGGGGGGGGGGGGTGGGGGGGGGGGGGGGTTGACCCAATGACGATGCGGATACTGAGTGGGTCTGGACACATGATGGCGTTTTTCTATGCACATCACATTTTCACTTGGCAGCCCAAAGCAAGGGGGGGGGGGGGGGAGGGTTTAAACCCCCTAAACCCCCCCCCCCCCCCTCCCCCCGTAGATCCGCCACTGGGTATGTACGAACAGTATAGGCGAGGACAGCCGGTGGCTAACAGGCAGGCATACCATGCATACAAAATGTAACGGTGCAGCAAAATAAACAACGCGGGAGTTTGAAGATGATATCTCAAAATATGAAATATAAATCGCAAATCTGATAACTGCATCAGAATCTGCACTAATTTTTTGATGTGTGAGTACATTTTTATGAAATTGTGAAATTTTGAGTCTCATGCAACCTATCCTAAATACATTAGGGTGCTGATGTGTAGGTCGACGTCACTTAACCTTCTAGAAGTGTGCAGATCTATTGTTTATAGTGGAGGGAGAAGTAGTCTAGAAGATAAGAGAGTGCAGCTTGTTTCTTCACGCTTTATACGCTCTCACAAAATCTGATGCTAAAGCCACTGCGAGCAAAGCATGCTAAATACGATGGAGAAAGTGGTCAAAATGGTATTGAACTACAAAAATTGGCAATTTGACCAAAACAAAAAGAACGAATCTGAGTGAAGTTGTTGCAGTAAACGTAATTTATCCAAATTGACAAAAACTTTCCAGATATATTTTTTAAGTGTATGACCATTTAGGGGGAGGGTGTGGTGGGTGGGGGGGGGGGGGGGGGGGATAAGCTAAATTGATAACCCTTTCACGTAAGAATACAAAATGAATCAGAATCAGAATCAAACTCTCTCTCTCGAGTCTACATTTTTTCTTCATTTTTATCCTCCCCATCTACAGGCATTTCCATCCACTGAAGAGGCAGTGAAAGTGTACAGGAACTGTGCCAGAGTTCCATCCTTCTCCTCGGCTTCTGTCCATCGTACCTCCTCTGGTGAGTGTCTCACAAAGATTCTAATTTGGACTTGAATTTTAAGTTGGACTGACTTGAAATCTAATTTGGACTTTATTTTACAGACTATATTATTATGGTAGGCCATGTGTAGCCACATTAAACATATTCATTATCCACACTTTGCGCAAATATTTTAGACTTAAATGTTAAGAAATTGTTCATCACTTGAGCATGAAATCTCCTTGGTAACAAAAATATTGATGACTTTTAATCCATTAACAAAAAAAAATAATTTGTTAAAATTTCATAGCAGCAAACAGCTTTCCATAATTTTGATTAAAAACTTAGAAATTAAAAAGTGATCCATTAACTTTGTACAATTTCAACCAAAATAAGTTGGAGCTTTCCCTCTCCTCTTGTGCATTGTTGTTTGACTTATGGTAACAGAACAATGAGATTAGTTTTGATTTGTTTTAATTTCTCCATAATCGTGGATTTAAGATTTATTTTGAGAGCATCTATAGACTCTCTGACCATAGTCAAGAGTATCTGAATTAGGATACCCCAAATTCGGATACTTCACACAAACGATCGGGATAAAATCAGACAATGATTTTTGCCGTTTTCACTAGGTAAACTTTATTCTTTACTTTTGAAATTCTCATATATTATTCTCAAGAATCTAACAATGAAATTGGTATGATTAAAGTCTTAAACACTGTTTTTTGGGGGAATAATGTAAAATTATACTTAATTGATCACTTTAAGAATCTTTGTGAAACACTCCCAGGTCTCCTGAGTGTCCACTCCACCTGGAGTCAGAGGGACCTGGACCGAGAGAGCAACGTCAAGTTCAGCTGCACCCATCTCGTTACTCTGAATGGAGCTGATGGAACGATCTCTGATGTTATCAACGCAGGGAGCATCTCAGAATTGAACTCCGAGTAAGTATCACTTTGTTTTGCTGTTGTTAAATTTGTCGAGCAATGGCAAGTTTGCCTGCATGCCTGCATGCTGCACCCATCTCAATGATCTGAATGGAGCTGATGGAACAATGGATGCAGGGAGCATCTCAGAATTGAATTCAGAGTATCAAGTATCGCTTTATATTGCTGTTCATTTTGATGAGCACTGGCAAGTTTGGCTGGTGATGGTCCCATCTTGTTACTCTGAATGAAGCTGTTGGTATCATCTCAGATGCTGTCAATGTGGGGAGCATCTCAGAATTGAACTCAGAGTAAGCATCACTTTGTGAATCTGTTCCCTACTACATTGTACAATCCCTGTAGGGTTAATAAAGGACCCACCAGGTTCCCATAGGACCTTTATGAACCCGTATTAAAACAGGTAGCCCTGATGGAATGCCCCCACAGGGAGAGGAAAGTGTGCTAGTACAGCAGTAGGTGTTTCTTAGAAATGAATTCAAAGCAATGCTTTGTTTAAATGTTGTTTATTTTGTTGACCTGTGCTAAAGCAGGTATCCCAGCTAGAATGCTCTTCACTAAGAGGAAAGTGTGCTCATTAAATGTGACCGGCTATAGCAAAACCCTGCACTTTTCGGTAAAAATCAAAATGTAGATTTGTATACCATTAGAAAGGCCACATCACCCCCTTTCATTTGATGCTTTGTTCGAACAAATTGGTAAATAATTGGCGGAGAAATTAGTATTTCAATTGTACAATCATAAGTCTTTTACACACATCATGTGAACATAAAATGCCCATTTCTTCAAAACATGAATTACAGGGTTTTGCTATAGCGGGTCACAAATGTAGAAAGCATCTTAGAATTTAACTCAGAGTAAGCAACACTTTGTTTTGAGCATCTACATTAAAGGAAAAAATATGTAAATAAATAGAAGTATAAGGGCAAATTGTTTTATATTGGGGCAAGTCATTTTCAAAATTGTATGATTTTGATTGCTCAAATGGGCCAGGACAGAAAAAAGTAAGTGTGGAGGCTTTTAGTAAATGTACTTGCTTTTTAATTGTTTTTTTTCAGGCAGTTGGTGCAATGGTCACCTTCAGGTCAGCTCAAGGCTGTTCTCAGGAAGGTCAAGGACAAGAAAGGAGAGGAGAAGCAGTACATGGAGGTAATTGACCGATGCCATCCCCGATTCACTGGTCAGGGCATTTCCACTGGAGTTTCATCCCTCATTAACTGGGCCACAAGGCAAAAAAGTTAACTTCTAGTATTGTGTAGTTGACCGAGTCCTTCTTATTTTTGCTATCACTGGCCAGGGTGTTTTTATGCCTCCGCAACGAAGTAGCCGGAGGCATTATGTTTTCGGGTTGTCCGTCCGTCCGTACGTCCGTCCGTACGTCCCGTACGTCCCGTTCTCGTGATCGCGTTATCTCAAGAACCGATTAACGGATTTTCACCAAACTTGGGTCATGTATGTATCTTGGGGGGTCAATGATCTGATTAGATTTTGGGGTCATGAGGTCAATGGTCAAAGGTCAAAGGTCACACAGCTCATTATATATGCAAAAATAGCTCGTGATCGCGTTATCTCAAGAACGGATTGACAGATTCTGACCAAACTTGGTACATGTATGTATCTTGGGAGGCCAATGATCTGATTAGATTTTGGGGTCATGAGGTCAAAGGTCAAAGGTTACATAGCTCATTATATATGCAAAAATAGCTCGTGATCGCGTTATCTCAAGAACGGATTGACAGATTCTGACCAAACTTGGTACATGTATGTATCTTAAGGGGCCAATGATCTGATTAGATTTTGGGGTCATGAGGTCAAAGGTCAAAGGTCACATAGCTCATTATATATGCAAAAATAGCTCGTGATCGCGTTATCTCAAGAACGGATTGACAGATTCTGACCAAACTTGGTACATGTATGTATCTTAGGGGGCCAATGATCTGATTAGATTTTGGGGTCATGAGGTCAAAGGTCAAAGGTCACATAGCTCATTATATATGCAAAAATAGCTCGTGATCGCGTTATCTCAAGAAGGGATTGACAGATTCTGACCAAACTTGGTACATGTATGTATCTTAGGGGGCCAATGATCTGATTAGATTTTGGGGTCATGAGGTCAAAGGTCAAAGGTCACATAGCTCATTATATATGCAAAAATAGCTCGTGATCGCGTTATCTCAAGAACGGATTGACAGATTCTGACCAAACTTGGTACATGTATGTATCTTAGGGGGCCAATGATCTGATTAGATTTTGGGGTCATGAGGTCAAAGGTCAAAGGTCACATAGCTCATTATATATGCAAAAATAGCTCGTGATCGCGTTATCTCAAGAAGGGATTGACAGATTCTGACCAAACTTGGTACATGTATGTATCTTAGGGGGCCAATGATCTGATTAGATTTTGGGGTCATGAGGTCAAAGGTCAAAGGTCACATAGCTCATTATATATGCAAAAATAGCTCGTGATCGCGTTATCTCAAGAAGGGATTGACAGATTCTGACCAAACTTGGTACATGTATGTTCCTTGGAGAGCCAATGAACTGATTAGATTTTGGGGGTCATGAGGTCAAAGGTCACAGCGCTCATTATATGTAAAATTGGAAATCTCAAGAATTGAATATCAGATTTCAATCCAACTTGATACCTGAATGTATAATAGGGAACAATTGTAGTCATTAGATTTTGGGGTCATGAGGGCAAAGGTCAAGGTCACTTATAGCTCATAATTGTGATACGTCAAGATCTAAAAGACAGAGTACCATCAAAATTGAGTTGACAGAATTAATTCTGTGTACATGTTGATTTGGGCTTGACATAAATAAATTGCATAATGGCGGAGGCATCATTTTCGAAGATCCATCTAGTTTTTTTACTGAATTCCATCAACAAATTTGTCCCACTAACTTCCCCTGTATCTATAGAAATGTATGTAATATCAACTTGTAAAAACATGCTATTCCTTACAAAATTGCTGAATTTTAGCAGCATTATTATTCATACCAGCTTTGCAAATATACTTAAATGTTTGCTATAAATTTTAACTTATCAAATAAGCCATTATTTGATACTAGAGTTCCATACAAAAATACAATACATGTTGATGAGGGAAGATTAAATGTTGTACAAACTACAAAGAAGGATTTTTATTTTATTTGTTACTGAAATATCTTTCCTTACTTTTTAGGTGTGGAATACTCAACACAAGATCCACAACATTAATCTGACTGCACTTGACAAGCATGGGAAAGTGAATGAAGATGGTATGTATTATTTAACCTGTCCCTTCACTAAATTTTGCTATTCCTGTATCTAGAGTTTAATACATACATGGGGGTGTTTCACAAAGATCCTAAGTTGAACTTAACTCTAAGTTGTACTTGAATATTTATGGAGAGCCATTCGTTTCTCTGTAAATTTGTTGAATCATTTCTTTTGAAAAGTCATAATGTTTGATAGAATCAGTTTGTTTGTTATTACCCAGGAGCCTTGCAATAATTGATATATTTTCTTGTTGGAAGTCTCAAATACTTTTTTTTTTTGCTTTTGAATATATTTTATTTCAAGGCTACCAATTGCTTTCCATAATTGTTAAGTCCAACTTACGATCTTTGTGAAACACCCCCATCCACCAGGTTCCTGTAGTAAATGGGTTTACCTGTTGCACAAAAGCCGGAGTCAAACTGTGAAGTAGATTGTTTAATAACAGACTTTGCAAAGCAAATCTATTCAATATTTATGGAAAGTGTGTTTAACCATTAAACAAATATATTTATAGCGATTTTGGAGACCAGTCTTGAATGGAACAATCATCAACCCGTTCAGGACTGATTGATTTTGCTATAACATTTATTCTCCCTAGACCCTAACCCAAGTATTTTTTGGACCAGTCCTGAATGGGTTAACAGAGCTCAACTTTACCAGGGGCCAGGATGCCAATGGGCACTAGAAATGCTGCTGGGCCACCTGGAATACGCAATCAGGTGGCCATTAGAACAAATGAATGATGATCTAGATAATGATGTTGATATCACATTGATACAACGATTTGGCCATCAGAGGATCCATTTGGTTACTTGACAAAGTGAAACTCGAGCCATGAAGGCAACCTGAACATTTTTTATTTATGGCAAGCCCTGACTAACTATGCAATTTCAACAAAATTCTTGCCATTTTTCTTAATGCATTATCTGCACAGGCGAGTTTGGAACCATAGAGTGGTCAGCTGACGAATCCAAACTCCTGTATGTAGCAGAGAAGAAACAACCCAAAGCTGCATCGTACTTTGAGAAACCCAAGGAGGCTGGGTCAGATGAGGATAACAAAGGGGGTACTTCAGGGAAAGAAGCTGAAGTCAGAACAGTAAGTATATTAAGAAGTTTCAGAAATTAAAGAAGTTACAATAACCCAGGTAAACACACAGGTCTAGAAGTATTAGGTCCTAAATTGTAAATCTGACTTTGTATCTTAGGGAGACCAGTTCATCCATCGTCAGGACTGGGGAGCATGGGTGGTTGGTAAACACCATTTTGTGCCCTTTATCCTTGACCTGGACAGTGGGAAGGTCACAGTGCCAGAGGATCTACCTGACGATTCTGATATCTTATCAAGGGAGACCAGTTTGTCCATCGCCAGGACTGGGGAGCGTGGGTGGTTGGTAAACACTATTTTGTGCCCTTTATCCTTGACCTGGACAGTGGGAAGGTCGTCCAGGGAACTTCTGATATCTTATTAACGCACAAAAGATTGGCTTTCATTGTACATCTCACTTTGTACCCCACTTCCCAGGGAGACCAGTTTGTCCATCGTCAGGACTAGGGAGCATGGGTGGTTGGTAAACACCATTTTGTGCCCTTTATCCTTGACCTGGGCAGTGGGAAAGTCACAGTGCCAGAGGATCTACCTGACGATTCTGATATCTTATCAACATACCCAAAAGTATAATGATCAAAGTCAAACGTAGGCTCAAGTCTAGGCTAATATCAGTGCACAAGTAGGCTCAAATCTGTAAAATTTTAATTGCAATTTGTACCACAGGGAGACCAGTTTGTCCACCGCCAAGACTGGGGAGAACAGCTGGTCGGTAAACATCATCCCGTGCCTTGTATTCTTGACCTCGACAGCGGAAAGGTCACGGTGCCAGAGGGTCTACCTGAGGATGTGTCTATCGGTCAAGCAGTCTGGACACCAGACCACCGGGGGATAGTATTTACAGGGGTCCAGAATGAGCCGTACAGACTGGGCTTGATCTTCTGCAGGAATAGAAGGTACATTATATTTTCTGGGGACCTTGCTCTTACAAGCCCAGCTTCTAAAAGGTCTCCTCTTTCTTTCATGACTTGTTTAGAAAAACCCATTTGGGTTGTATATTGACTGAATATTGCACTTCAAATTTTTTGCTTATGCTGTTTGTTCTATTATTCTATGTACAAATGTTTTTGTGAAAGAAAGAAATAAAATGAACCTTGAACCTTGAACCTTGAACATATTCCCTGAACTCCCTGAACTCGAAAGTAGCAGAAACCCCCTGGCCCTGACCACTTATAAAGTACAGTCAAACCTGACTATAAAGACCACCCAAAGGAGACAGAAAAGACGGTCTTTATCAGCAGGTTGTCTCTATAGAAAGGTTCATTTACATGAAAACTGCATTCAAGGGAGATAAGATTAGTGGTCTCTATAGACATGCTCGGTAATATGTAGACTGCTTTTAAGGAGTAGAGATTAGTGGTCTCTATAGACAGGCTCAGTAATATGTAGACTGCTTTCAAGGAGTAGAGATAGTGGTCTCTATAGACAGGTGGTCTTTACAAACAACTGGCCGATAGAGCTGGTTTGACTGTAGTTGGATTGATTTTCTACCAAACTATATCAATACAAAATAAAATAAGCCAAACTAGCATTCATGACAGAGGATTGTTTGATCTTTGTTTATGAACTTGTACATGGTTCAAATATTGATGTAGTACACACTTTAAATATCAAGAAATGTTTCATGGTATAGATTATCATAGAATTTGTCCTTCAAAATGTTCATGGAGACTGCAAATAAATGACCAATTGCTTACTTGAACCTAGTGTATCCTGTATTAAGTTATAAAAAGGTTGAAAAATGTTTCTCTTTTTCTTTGTTAGGAGTGCAATTTACCACTTGGACTTGGAAAGCAAAGTTTGTGGTAAGTGGTCATTCTTATAATTCTTGGTTCTTGGTAACATCTTGGTTGTTGTATGAACAAAAATTGATGAGCACCTATCGTATCAGATTAATTGTCTGTAGATACTAAAAGAATGGTCAATGGAAAGTTCATGGAAAACAATTTTTTCATCCGAGATATGAGGGAAAATGAAAACAAAATGCAATTCCTTAAAACTCATCTAAAAACAAGAGGGATATTAACCAAGCAAATCAAGCTACCTAGCGCGATACATTTATCTTATTTTTTACTTTAGTTTTGGGGACTAAGTATTTCTTTTGTTTGGGAAAGTAAAATTTGAAAATTCATTTTACTTGTGCAAGGACCGCAAGATTTAGCTCCGATGGTTCTTACAATGTATAATGATTTCATGCTTGCATTTATATCAGTTGTGACAAGTTTCTAACAACTTCTAAATGTGTAGATCTATGGATCAGTGAGTCATTTTCTTTCAATCATGTGATTTTCAGAAACAATCAGTGTGAGCGATCAGACTGTGCGGTCCCCGAGGTTTAGCCCTGATGGATCTAGACTTGTGTACGTCAGGAACCCATGCCATGGACCGCACATGAGGTGTGGCCAACTCATGGTGGTAAGAGATCACTTTACTTCAGTTTTACAATCAAGGTTGTTGCAGTAGCCCAGGGCTCGCCCTTAGTGGTGGCCCAGGTGCCAAAGGCCACCAGAAATTAAATTTGGCCACTAGAAACTCTTGTATTGGCCACCAACGAATGAGAATATACTAAGCACAAGTACAACATGGTGGCAGTCTGTCTGATGACTTTTGATGCGTCATTTTAGCCATGCGAAAGAAAAGCGGGAGAGCTGTATAGCCACTTGTTTATATCAGCTAACCTGCCTGTAGTCACCACCAAAAATCTTCCCCCACAGAGAAAAACAATATTAAAGAACCTGTGTGCAGAGGTCACCTGTCTTTGAAGGTGACTTTTTTGTTTCTTTTAGGTGGTCACTATATACAGGTTTGATAGGTAAGAAATCAACTTAGCCGAGTTTTACAGTCAAATTGGTTGTAGTAGCTACCTGTCTATAGTGACCACGAAAAGTGATCCCCTACTAGTGTTGTTGATTTCGGGAGTATTTACTACCCGGGACTCGCGAAAATTTTTTGGGCGAGTCCCAGGTACCCGAAATGTACCCATTTGTTGATTACACGATCGGCATGTCACGCCAGCTGGGAAAACATGTTCATTCAAGTGACAAAAATTGAGCGCATTTATGTCACTTGAATGAACATGATAACTCTTGCGTTCAATGAGGGGACTTGCTTTTTTTTCTTCGGGAAATCGAGTATCGATTTTTGCGCCCGGGACTCGACATTTTTCGGCGGGACCCGGGTACCCGGGACTCATCAATAGCACTATCCCCTACAGAGAAAAAACAATTATAGTATAGAACCTTTATGCAGAGGTCACCTGTCTCAGTGGCCATTTTTAATGCAGTGTTTGTTGTATGTCATTTAATTGGATTTCTACAAAAAAATCTGACTTATTTGAAAGAATGGATACTTCTCTTGTTTTCCTTGCAGTGTACTTGGAGCAGTAGAGAGACGAGGGTTGCTGTTGATATTGTCCATACACCTACAGGTAGGGGTACAACTACTAATTATATTCCGTCATCTATTATCTAGCACAATTTACCAGCATTTCATATAGCTTATCACCCATCTTTTTATGGCTCCGCGAACAAAGTTATTGTGTTGCCCATCCGTCCTTCTCCTTTTTGTTCTCACAATATCTTGAGAACTGGTTGACGGATTACTTTCAAACTTGGTAGAGGTTTAGGAGGTGTACATATCAGGGTTACAATGATCTGATTAGGTTTGTCACTTGGCTCATTATTCATGTGAAAATATTGTGTTGTCCCAATAACTCACGAACCATTTGCTGGATTATCACCAAACTTCAAAGCAGGAAAAAAGTCTCCCTGTACAAGACTGGCTTATAAAAAGATAGAAATTAATTGCCCTTTTCTAATCTACAGATGGCACCTCCTTCCCTGGTTTGTATGTATCACGCTTTGATTCCCACTGCTGGCTGGACAATGACAGGCTGATTGTATGTAGTGCCTGGCGGAGCAATAAGGTAATCCATCCTCAATCAGTCATTGGCCCCGTTGCAGAAAGAGATACAATCGATTGTAAGTTACAATTAATTGTAAGTCAGAAAATTAGCATATTTCAACCAATCAGATGTGCGCATATTACACTTGATCTGACTTGCAATTAGTTGTAACTTACAATCGATGGCATCTCTCTCTGCAACTGATAAGGTTAAAGAAAGCCAAATGAACTATTTTATACATATACAAAAAGTATATGTCTGTAAAAAATTACATAAATGTCCGAGTTACCAATGTTAATGTGTTTGATAAATTCTGCTATGGAATATAATGCCAGTCGAATATATCATGTATGGAATAGTACCTAGTTAACATGAATAGATATTTTCACTTGAGTTTGATCCCTCATGTTTTACGTCTGAGCTTTTATGACAATCATCATTAAGATAAAAGCAATATTTGTTATTCAATTCCTCTCATTTATTATGCTTTTTTGGTAGGATATCAGTGTGTATCAAGCGGTATGGCAATTCACATTTAGTTTACATAATATTCTTGTAAATAATGCATCACTCATTTGATTTGCTTTGTAGGCTATCCTGACAGTAAACATTAGCACAGGTGAAGTAGTGAGGCTGACTGATGACAAGGAGTATGGATCATGGACGCTGTGTGACGTCAACTGTGGCTTCATCCTGGCATATAGAGCATCTCCTATTAATTCGGGACAACTGGTAAGTTGATTGATGGATGGATGGATTAATTAATTCATTTATTTATTCATTCATTCATTCATTCATTCATTCATTCATTCATTCATTCATTCATTCATTCATTCATTCATTCATTCATTCATTCATTCATTCATTCATTCATTCATTCATTCATTCATTCATTCATTCATTCATTCATTCATTCATTCATTCATTCATTCATTCATTCATTCATTCATTCACCCATTCACTCATTTACTCATTCATCATTCATTCATCCATCCATCCATCCATCCATACTTATTGTTTGATTGATGACAGTTGGTACATTAGATGATTGATTGTTTGATTGATCAATTGCTTGATCAAGTTCCACACTGATTTTTTTGCTGTCAAATAATTACCTCTCAGTTTACTGATCGCCCCCCCCCCCCCCCCCCCCCCCCCAACAAAAATAAATAAATAAAAAATCACCCAAATGTGAAATGTTACTGGCTCTGGGCCAGCTAGCTAGCATAAATGTCAAGCTCTGATCTACTCTAGTAGGTGTAATGGAGTTCATTATTATTTACGTTGTATTTGATGTTACAGGTGCTGGGAGCCATTCCTCAACTAGGAGAAACATTGACTGGAGACCCCTCAACGAACCATGCTTGAATTGCTCTAAGCTATACTGGTCTATCATCCCCCCCCCCCCCCCCTCCAAAAAAAAAAAAGTGTCTAACCCTAATCCACACCATTGTCAACAGTGGCCGAGAGCACGATCATGACCCAGGACCAGACCGAGTTCCACTGATCTCTAAATATGCTTGTGTAATCCTTTACAGATGAATGAGTAAAGGTGGTATGTGTGCTCTGCTACGTTATGTTAATTTTACGCAATTCTAGCATATTGACATCAATGAGTTAGAGCCAATGTTGCTAATTACCATGGTAAATGTCGCTGGTCCGTAATCGGGCCCCTGCCCCCTGGGCTCTCCCTTATTAGACTCCTAACATAGACTTGCTGGTTGTAGATCCTAATTTGTTGGTGTTCAATACAGGAGTTTCTTGTGGCCAAATGAAATTTCTTTGGCCACCACTAAAGGCAAGCTCTGAAAGTTTGTTACAATTTGTCCCATATTACAGGTGCTGGGAGCCGTTCCTCAACTAGGAGACAGTAGAAGCATAGCCTGGAGACCCCTCAACGAACCCTGCTTGAATTGCTCAGAGCTAGAATGTTCTATCATCATGATCAGTCCAACATCAGACTCAGGTTTGAATGACTATGTATATGTAGCAAGATTGTATCTAAGTAAAAGGAAATAGCTTTGCTTGGAAATAAATTTGAAACCTCCGGATTACTAGACTGGTGTTTTGGCCACTGAATTACAAAACTTTTATGATAGTGGTAATTCCCAGACACATTTGTCGATGCCTGTGCTAGTCAGAAGCTTTATCAAATTGACAGAGTCCTGAAGGATAAGCAATCAACTTAGGGATGAATAAGGGATCAGCAGAAGTAATGCAATATATTTATACTGACCAGATATATTATCACTGCTTGGAGTGATCATATTGCATGCAATGTTTTATCTCACCAAATTGTAAAGGTTGTTTCTCCATTGTTTGCATATATGTATTACTACAATTATTGCTTCTTTAATAAAGTATTATCTATCACCAACCAACCTTGCCATTTGCTAGATATATATTTATGTCCTTAGTTTTATTAGTTCTAAACAGCTTGCAGTACATATAATTAGTTTGAGTTTTCATACAAAAACAATTTCTTGTAATACTATAATGCTTTGCTTGAAATTGCCCCTAATAATCATACTAACAAACCTATTGTTAATGTTTACGTGTATGTCAATTTATTTATGACAATGTACTTGCAAATGAATTGGGACACTATACGGTATTTTGTTTATATTTAACTTCCAAGTTTTTTTTCTTCTAAAATTTCAGGGAGAGATATTGACTTTGAAGCCATTGTGATAAGACCAAAGAACAGCGAGCAGATGACATCCAAACCTCCACTTATAGTGTGGCCACATGGTAAGGATTATGATGCTCATTTTCATTTATATTACCTAAATCCAGGATTGATAAACATGTGGGGAGGGGCAATGTCACGAGACCAAATATTCATGAACTTACATCAAAAGTTTGGCTTCATAGTAAGGATTATGCTGATCGATGATCTATGAATTATATTTTTCATTCTGATTAATATTGTTTATGCTTTTTGATTTGTCACCATTCTGTTAGCAACCACTGGAACTGGGATAGAAGGCCTTTAAGCCAATTATTCCGATAATTTTGTCCAAGCCCTGGCATTCCGGTGGTTGCAATTTATTCACTTTGTTACACTTCTATTGTATACTTGATTTGTGGAATGGAATTATGATAATAATAATAATGATAATAATATTATGATCAAGCTTATATTATAAATTGGGTTATATAAATGTGTACAGTTGTGCAGAAAAAAATATTGTTAGATTTTAATTACTCTTCAACCAGTTGAAAGATGTGTTTGAAATACAATGTATGCAATTAAATCACTCTTTAAAAAAGAAAAAGTCTCCATAATAGGCAGAGAAATATATTTTGACTGCTCTTTAGTTATATGTTTTTAAACTATTTGTTCTATATCATGAATTGTTTTGAATGTATCTGTTTAATTCAGGTGGTCCCCACTCAGTATTTGCATGTGACTACATCACCTTCTGTACAGCATTCTGCAGGCTGGGATTCACCATTGCCTTAGGTAAGTTACAAACATTAAAGATTAACCCACTGCCTACAGAAACTAAATAGGCCATGTATCAGCTCTATGGGGGTTGTAAAATCAAGTAGGGAACAGGTTAACCAATTGCCTACAGGAACTGGGTAGGCCATGTATCAGCTCTATTGGGATTACAATATCTAGTAGGGAACAGGTTAACCCATTGCCTACAGGAACTGGGTAGGCCATGTATCAGCTCTATTGGGATTACAATATCTAGTAGGGAACAGGTTAACCCATTATCTATGGGAACCTGGTGGGTCCTGTATCAACTCTATGGGAATTGCAATATGTAGTAGGGAACAGGGTAAATGGATGTGAAGTTTTGAACCTGGTACCAAGGCACTATGCTTGCCAAACATGCAACTGACTGAAATGCCTCCAAGCTGAATGCACTTTATGTGATGTGTATCTGTTGTAAATGATGATGTAAAGTATTACAGATATTCAGGTATATCAGATATAAATGTTATTGGTATTATTAGATAACTAGAAAACTAATGATTTTTAATTGAATAACAGCTTCTATTTTAAAATAAAACCAAACAAACACAAATTTACTTTTTTTTCCAGTGAATTACCGAGGGTCAATAGGCTTCGGACAGGCTTCCATTGATTCACTGCCTGGTTTCGTTGGAACCAACGATGTGCAAGATGTACAGGTGAGCAGTATTACTATCATACATTGATGTTTAAAGATACTTCAACACTATCAAGTGACAAATGACTTGACTGTTTCATTCTGTGGTGAAATACCTGGTAGTCATATGTATAAAGTGGTGGCATAAAGCCCTCTGCACACCTGGATTTTGCCATGATTCAGTGGTTGTGTGACTCTGCAACTGGTAGTGTGACATCACATACCTGCTCGGGTTTCACTCCTACTACTGACTCACAGAATCATGCCGACATGCTGAATCTTCACTGATGGTTGCTCTTACTTATGATGATGATCATGATGCTGATGATGCTGATGATGATGATGATGATGATGATGATGATGATGATGATGATGATGATGATGATAAAGATGCCAATTGATAAAGATGCCAATTGAGCTGATGAAGATAATTATGATTATCAATGTTATTCTTATCGATTTTAGGCTACAGCAATAGAGGTTGTGCGTCTAGGCTGGGCTGATGCAGACAGAGTGGCTGTCTCTGGAGGATCACATGGAGGCTTCCTCTCTACTCACATGGTTGGGCAGTATCCAGTAAGTACCCCCTCTTATTTTGGTGGTGATGGTGATGGTGATGGTGATGATGGCATTGACGATGATGATGATGGTGATGATGATGATGATGGTGATGATGATGATGGTGATGGTGATGGTGGTGATGATGGTGGTGATGATGATGATGATGATGATGACAACGACGATGACGACGACGACGACGACGACGACGGTGATGATGACGACGACGGCGACGATGATAATGGATGGATGGATGATGGTAGTGATGATGGAAATGGTAGTAACTTTTCATTATTGGAGTGAAGGTTTTCTATGTTATCAACATGATGAGAATTTAACTATGTATTTCATTTTGCTATCACAGGACTTCTACAAAGCTTGTGTAACAAGGAACCCAGTCACAAATATTGCAGGTTAGTTATTTAATTTCAGGTTTCCTTTGCAGTGTATATGAGTTTGTTTATTGTAATCTAGTATTTAGTTTGACAATTCTATTGTAGTGAGAAGTAGGCAAACATAATACTCTGATTTGAAATAAAACTGCATATGTTTGTAGCAATTCACTTTAAATGAACAAGTTAATAATAATATTCAGCATCACTTTCCAATACTTACAGTAGTATAAAAGTATCTTCATTGTATTCTAGTGACATTTCTCATTTCTAAATTTCTGTATGGAGAAGTAGCAACGCATTGTCTGATTTGAAGTGATGTACATTTTTTTATATAGAAAAGCACTTGAAATTTCCTTTTTACTTGTGTAATCACATTAAAACTTGTTACCAAATGATTATGATGGAATAAAGAAAACTGTTCAAACCTACATATTCAGAGAAAACACATAAATGGACAATCCTATAAAATCAAGCAGATTGCATATCTCTTAACTGGTTCCCTGCCAGATTTTGCAATCCCCATAGAGTTAATACAGGAACCACTGGGTTACCATAGCCAGTAGGTTAATCCAAATTCAATGCACAACTGGGGGATCAAATCTGAATCTACAAAATATGAATTTATGATATCTTATTTATGTTTTTATTGCTTTTATTTTCTTTACATATAGCTATGCTTGGTACATCTGATATTCCGTCCTGGTGAGTGTGATATGTTTTGTGTTTATTTCACTTTTGTTCAGTGAAAGCTGGTAATGACGATGCACCTGACCTGTAAGTAGTAGTAGTAGTATGCAGGGAAAAAATTATTTCCATTTTTCGGGGGCTACTTTTCAAGCTTGCCTGCATGAAAATAACAGTCCAATGTTTGATTTGCATTCAACTCTATGCAAATTTTCAGGGGCTCTTTTTATGGTTTTCGGGGGCTCTTTTTGGCATTTTGGGGGTGAATTCGCCCTTAGACCCCGTGTATTTTTTTCACTGGTAGTATGGGTATTAATTCAATTGTAATTAGTAATGTAAAGCAACTAATGCAAGTAGAAGTGCCGGAGTCTTATAATAAGTATTAATGTAATGTAAACATTTTCACAGATTTATGATCCGAATGTATGTCTGCATTTTCTCTTTGTCTACCATTGTGTTGTGTTTTTAAAGTGTGTAATGAGTATTGGGCGTGAAAAAAGGTTCTATTGCCCTTTCACATCCACTGGCTGTGAAGAGGCCTAGAGATGGTCTGTGAGTGTATTTCCCATGTTTCTCTCATTGACTGCCAAGGACCATGACAGAAGCTGCATTTCAGTTAGCTACCTGCCTTTTTCAAATAATGTTGGAGTTTGGTGTGTTTAATTTGGTTTTGTATGTTTGACTTTCAAAATGCATTTCATAAGGGTGTTTCACTAAACACTCAAATTGATTTTAGCTTCAATTCTAAGTGATTCAAATGATGCTAAAATCTATTTTAGTGTTTAGTGAAACACCTCCCTGATGTTTTTCTAATTGATTGTCCAGAACCATGACAGAAGCTGCATTTCAGTTTATAGCTACCTGCTTTTTACAAATAATGTTTGGGTTTCATTTATACCATTTCATTTAATTCATTCAAACATATTTCCAGTGTTTCTTTCATGGATTTTTCTTTTCCTTTCAGGACCATGACAGAAGCCGGCTTTGACTTTGACTTCTCCATCCCCCCTTCTCCTGAGATGTATGCCAAGATGTTCAACTGCTCTCCCATGGCTCATGTAGACAAGGTAAAACACGATCATGGCCCCCATAACATATTAAAGATTTATTATTAATTGTGTGATCAAGTAATTGATAGTAGGATTAATAGTAAAAACATAGGATTAATCGCAAAACTTTTTGTCATGGGGCCCAGAATTCTTATCCCATTCTTACTGTTGTGCTGTTGAGATGTATGCCAAGATGTTCAACTGCTCTCCCATGGCTCATGTAGACATTTAATCATTTAATCTTGATGTCCCCTGTAATACTCTGAATACCACTGTTAACTCATTGCACAATACTCATAGAATATATTGAGCGTAAAGTGTAATGTATAAGTGTGGCATGATTATGATAATGATGATCCACATCACTTGTATGGCGCAATTTATCTGTTCAAACATTCAAAGGCGCCTGCTCCTCCAAAAACTCAATTAACTGCACATATGGCTTGAACAGAAATGTTTTTAGGCCTGCTTTGACACATTATATAGACACTCTGGCTCCTTACAAAGATGACCTTTGTTCTATTCATAGTAATTTTATTGTGGTCTTGTCTGTGAACAGTGGTCTAAAGTGGGATAAAAAGCTTTGTATATTGTATAGTTGTTTCTAGTAAAATTTTGTTTTGTTTAAATGCAGGTGAAGACGCCAACACTGGTCATGCTTGGTGCTGACGACCTTCGAGTACCACCTGCTCAAGGTCGACGCTTTCATCAGATGCTCAAGGCCAGGGGAGTCAAGACAAGGTGAGTGAAATAAATTAATATAGGGTTATGATTTAAAACAATTTATTTATCAACAAAAAAATCATCAAATTATACATCTAATCAAAGAAATTAACAAAATATTTGATAGAAAAGAGCCAGCAAATAGCATAAAGGTGAGTGACAGCACCCTTTTGTCCTCCTGTATACAATGTCCAGATTCATTGTTCCTCATAGTTCCTCATATTTTACAAAATACAAATTCATTGCAGACCTGAAAGTTCTCGTTTTCTTTTTTACTACAAAGACAAGTAATATAGAGACTTCTCTAATTTTATATTTTTTTAAAGGGGGGGGGGGGGGGGGATTACCTTTTTTCCTTGAGGCGCCTTGTGGCAACTTTGACTCACCTCCTAAAATGCATCATTTGTTTGCTTTACTTTACTTTTGTACTTATCTGATTTGTTACTATTTTTATTTATTCATGTTTTTCCTGCAGACATTAGTGTATACTAGTGTATCAATCCACCTCTCAAATGTCAAAATGCATTATTGATTGTATTATTTTCTTATATTCTTCTTTTTCCTGATTTATGTTGATGTTGTTTTGTTGTTTCTCCTGTTTTTATTTTCCCCTGCAGACTTCTAGTGTACCCCGACAATTGTCACCCCATCTCCAAGGTAGACGCAGAGGCAGACTGCTTCATGAACATGTACACCTGGATAACTGAACACCTCTCCGCCTGAACACCTCGCCCCTCAATAATGTTATGTAATACTATTCACCCCCCCCCCCCCCCCCTTCCCCATTACGTAAAACAGTAATCTCACCCCTGCCCCAACTATGGGGGTTAATTGCAACCCTACCTCAAAGGCAGAGGCAGATTGCTTCATGAACAATTACACTGGATTACTCGGCACCTCTTGGCCTGATAACACCATACTGTTGTGTGTCGTAGGCATTGCATAGACAATGCATTAGTGGCATGCAACTCTTTACAACCCGGGAACTGTCACATCGTCTCCAAGGTAGACGCAGATGCAGACTGCTTCATGAACATGTACACCTAGATCACACAACACCTCGAATCTCAATAATGTTATGTAATAGTATTCACCCCTCCCCATTTAGTAGCAATAATCTCACCCCTACCACAACCCTGGGAGTAAGTTGCCACCCCATCTCCAAGGTAGAGGCAGACTGCTTCATGAACATGTACCCCTGGATAACACAACACCTTGTGGCCTGATAACAACTCACCACCTCACACATACAGATGTTACCATACTCAAGTTTTTGGGCCCGAATAACATCCTCCCCGTATTCAAGAAAGTGGGCAGATTTTGTTAGAAAATTATCAGCTTTTAACTGGCATAGATTTGCAGAAATCTCTTATGTTCAGAGGGGAATTAATGAAAAGGTCACCCCCCCCCCCCCCCCCCCCCCCCCCCCCAACCAATACACTAATACTAATGTGGGAGAGCTGGCACTAATATGAAGTGATGTTTGTTTTTATTATTTAAGGGATCACATTTTTATAATAAGGCATCTGTGAATGTTAAAAAGGATCCTGGGACACTTAACCAAAATATGAACAGGAGAAGAATAAGTTTAACATCATATATAAAGTATACGTTCTATGTTAAAAAGTGATAATCAAGTTTTCCACAACCATTTGGTTTTCTCAGACAATGTGGTGAATTCAAGAAAATGGTATTGGCATTTAAATATTTGTTTTGTTTCTGTATTATTTGTTTGGTGGTTAATATTAGTTTATGTAGCAATTTTATAACATGCATATGTGATTACAAATATATTGTTTTTAATAATGATGGGTCTTATGAATGGCAATCATTGCACCAAAGAATTGAGATTTAGGAACCCCTATTCAATTAAAATACTGCTGATTAGTGTTGTTAGTGATGTTAAATTGTGATGTGCCTCCTGTAAATGTTGTTAAATTAGGAGCACTTCACATCTATCCTGTGTGTTTACATATATGTGATAAGAGTGGTGGTGACCACATTAAATAAACCTTGGATCTTTCACAAGTAAGCTTTGTTTCTCTGTGTGTTATCATCTTTGCATGCAGATCTTTATATAGTTTTATTATAGGGCAATTCCAAGCAAAGCATCAGGGTGTTGCCAAAAATGTATTATTTTGCTATCGTTATCCTGTCAATGTTGATATGACTGCTGTTAGCATTAAAGGGTACCTTTACTACAAAATAATATTCTTATATAAAAGGTAACATTTTTAGTAGTCCACAAAAAAGTTAAAACAAAAAAAAAAAATTCAGAAAAATGATAACTGGAAAAAAGCATCACCATACAACATGTGTTCATGGGTCTGCAGAAGAAGACTACCTTTTGTCTAGGACGAACTCATTTTTCTTTGCCTGATGGTCCCCTTGTGTAATATTGCGAATATGGACATTTTGAGTTAGCACCATGACATTTTGACAACTTTTGCTCGGAATTGCTCTTTATCAGCTCCTTGGTTCCTGTTAAGGATGACATTTTAGCAATTGCTATTTTGTTAATACATGGGTGATGTGACATGATGTTTCTTGACGAATGATTACCCATTATGCTGCTTCGAGGAATGCTTTTGGCTTGCTAGTATTATAATAATGAGAGCATATAAATCCTGTTAGTTCTAGTCGTACAGTTCACCTTGATTATCGCTTATAACAAATAATGGATGTATTTGAAACCACTGCTATATGCTTTCACTTCCCACTGTAGACTACCATGATTTGATAATGGCCCGATGATGCCTTTAATTTTGGTTCTGTTTATTGATGGTCTGAAAACGTTTATGAACTTCAAAAAATATATGTACATATGTATATATAATAATAATAATACAAATATTAAAATAAAGAAAATAAATGAGAAGAATGAAATAATATTTAGTTTTTGGCGAAAATATTCAAATTGAATGAACCGCCAATAAACATCAAACAACAACAACAACAATGTCCAATGTGGCATTGTACTCAACAAAAGCGGATCACGTTACCGTTTTGCTGCTGCTATGTCGGTGATTACACATAGCTGCCAACTGTTACGAAAAATTTGTAATTGTTACGAATTTCCCACCCTCTTTACGAAATTACGAATACTCCTTCTATAATTACGAATTTTGAAAAAAAAAAAAAAAAAAAACGTTTTTTTTTTTTTTTTTCTTTTTTCGTTTTCACGTTTTTAAACGTAAAAAGACAGATTTAAACGTAAATCTGACCAAATCATACCTGGTAATTGTGCAAAAATTATGAAAAATAGGGCCATGGACGCCGGCCGCAATGGACTCCGCGCTTCACGCTCTAGGGCCCTAAAGCGGGGCCTGGACCCCGGCTTAAGGGACTTCGCAATTCGCGCTCGTGATGTGCGTTTCGCGCACATGATGTTCAGTTTTGATTAAATGTTACTAATTTAAAATTCCAAATGTTGGCAGCTATGATTACATAACCCACTTTTGTTGAGTCTGCTGCATGTGACATCAGTTCAGCGCAGATGGTTTTAAAACAAGGCGACCTCCTTAATTGGGCAGACCAGCAGAATGTAAACAAATCTATTGCATTCTTTATTAGTGATTCCCAAGAGGAAATAAACTAGAAGGGGCAGTATCCAAGTATATTATGCTCTCAGTTAGTGCCAATAAACCCCAAATCCAGCATTTAGTATTCTTTCAGAATGTTTTAAAAATATGTAGGTGTGTGTGTTTGTGTGTGTGTGCCATTATGCATATTTGTGCGCATGTGTGTTGTGTGCACTTTGTGCTTTTTACATACATGTGTATGTTTTTCGTATGTGTGTGCATGTTTTTTCATGTGGGCGTCAGAATGACAATCCACTATTGCTGCTCTCAGTCTACCCAGGTGTATACATAGGGACCCTGTAGGAGTGGAACGTGTGTATGCAATTATTCTTGTTGAGTGCGCCTCATTGCTGCTAGAATGCATTGCTCCCAAGGGAGTAGAATGATACCATGCCACGTGTGGATTGATTGTGTGTGTGTCTGATCATGGGCGTAGGGGTATGTTCTTCTCAGGGGGGAGGGGGGGGGGGGGGGGGGGGGGGGGGGGGGGGGGGGGGGGGGGGAGGCTGACGTCTTTTTGCCTAAATTTTTTTGAATTTCACCTGACAAGCAACAACAACAAAAAAGGTCCTTGCCTCTTTCAGTGATGCCCGGAAATTATATGTTTTTAATTGAAGTAAAAAATAACATGATTTTGCCGAATATGAGAAAGTATTGACCAAAAATAACATGACACTGCCCCGAATGTCATACGATCTTGCCCGAATATGACATGCATGTTTGCCGGAATTTCAGGTCCGTTTTAAAAACTCCTCCCCCCAGCCCCCACCTCCGTTGCCTATGTGTGTGAATGATCGGTGTAATAATAATTGTTGAGCACCTTAGAGATAGTGGTCAATCATCTTATATTAGGCGCAATATAAATTGAGAATTATATTATCATTTTTCTGTGATTTTCTCCAAAACTTAAACAACTTTTAAAAATCTATGAAAAATAAAGAAACACCTTGGGTGTGTCCCCCCCCCCCCTCCCCCCCCCCCTCCCCCTCCCCCCCCCCTCCCCCTCCACACCCAATCATCGTGCCCACTATAGTATCAGGCAACGCTAAGTATTATAAGTTATTATAAATTATTATTGGTTTATGACACAAAATTAATAATTGCCAGAGGTCTAAAAATATTAAAATTGTTTAATTGCAACCCATATGCCCCCCCCCCCCCTTATGTATGCTATGGCACCTATTCATAATGACAACTTAAAGGACAATGAAATCCAGACAAATTGTTGTATGCACTATAAGACACTAAATGTAATGAATAGTCTCTGAAAATTTGAGCACAATCGGTCAAGAAATAAGAAAAACTATGGCTCTTTGAAAAGAGCCATGTATTTCTTCGAGTGACTCAAATTGGCAACGCACTCTGCAAAGTGTGGACAACTCCCCATACATTATGTACAACAAAATTTCAGTTTTGTTAAATTTCTCAACATTTCTGTTTACCTTCGTTCGAGTTCAACATATGTTTTGTAGAATGCTTTTATACATAACATATCATGAGTTGGGGGAATGGAAAAATGTGACTATGAAGAAAACTGTAAAAATGGGAACATTTGTGTACAAAACATATGGGGAGTTGTCCACACACTTATCAGAGTGCGTTGCCAATTTGAGTTCCCCATAGGAATAAATCGACATCTTCAAAGAGCCGTAGTTTTCTTGTTTCTTACCCGATTATGCTCTAACATTCAGAGATTCTTCTTCTTAATTCTCGTCAAGACAATGAAAGCAACATTTTGATTGGGTTTCATTGCCCTTTAATTGTAGAGACACACGAATCCCAAATGTATGTATAACTAGCAAATTACCCGTCACCAGATCTTTGAGTAAGATAATGTTGTATGTTGTATATTTGTATTTCGTTATTTTTTGTATCTATCCTGTAAAAAACATTTGGTCAATTAATGGAATCTCTGTTTGAATGGTTATGATATGATTTAATAGTGTATAATTAAAAATACAATCTCATATTCACAGGCATATGCTGTACACGGGGGGGTGGGGGGGGGGGGGTTCAAATTTCACTTTGATGAAAAAGGGCTGTTTTGGGGTTTCCCCCCCCCCCTCAAAAACATATTCACGGACACCATGAACCCCCCCTCACAAATTCTTCACCGACACCCCCGCCCCCTTTCTGAAAGAATCTTCTCCCAGTACCCCCTCTCGAGAAAATCTTCATCGACACCCCCCTCGCGTCGAAAAATATTCACCCGACAACCCCCCCCCCCTCGAAAATCTTCCTCTACACCCCCACCACCCCCCTTCGAAAGAATCTTCAATGTTACTCCCTCTCAATAAAATCTTTACTGACACCCCCTAGAAAATTCTTCACCGACAACCCCCCCCCCTCGAAAAATCTTCACAGACACCCCCCCTTTCAAGATTCTTCACCGACACCCCCCCCCCCCCGGTGGTGATTCAATCTCATATTAAAGGCATATGGGTACCCGGGTTGGGGGGGGGGGGGGGTGAGGACACCCACCCCCCTTACAAATTCTTCACCGACACTCTTCCCTCGAAAATTCTTCACCGACAGCCGACACCTGACCCCTCAAAAATGTTGGTTGAGGAAATAACCACCCCCCCCCCCCCTCAAAAAATATTCACGGACAACCCACTCCCCTCACAAATTCTTCAGCGACCACCGAAAGAATCTTCACTGGTACCCCCTCTCGAAAAAATCTTCACTGACAACCCCCCTCGAAAAATCCCCCACCCCCCATCGAGATTCTTCACCAACATCCCTCCCCCTTCGAAAATTCTTCACCCCGCCCCCCCCCACGAAATATTTGACCGACACCACCCCTCGAAAATTCTTCACCGACACCCCCCTCGAAATACTTGACCGACCACCCCCTCGAGTTACTTGACCGACACCCCCCCTCGAAATACTTGGCCAACACCAGCCCGTCGAAAATTTTGGTTGACGCAATAACCCCCCCTACCCCCCCCCCCCCCCTTGTAAAAACCCATAGGTATGCTGCCAGCGATCACATGTCAAACAATAAACAGTATTAATTAAATCGTTGTCAAGTAGATCAATAACCCTAATTCCTTGCTCTTCTTGTTTACACGTTATTTACAAAAAGCACACATTTTTTATACTTCAGTACAACAAAGTATGCACTTCGAGCAAACATTTACAATTAGCCTGTATTCAGAAAATTAAACCAGTGACAGAGAGAAACCTATTTTGGTAGCCGTATACCCTGTTTTGCCAATTTTGTGAATATCGTGTTGAAAATGTGAACAAAAATCACCGATCAAATTCAGTCATGCATATACGGACATGTACAATCACACGAATGTGTGTACAATGTAGTAGATTGTGTGTTGACAATGCACAGATGCCGGACCTACAATATTCCGCTACTCTGTATATAGTCTATGCAAATTCGCCGCCCGACGGTCGCTTTCGCTTTTGGAATGTACCGTCCGTTTCTTGATAGAAAAACTATTCGAAAATTAAATCCATATTATTTAAAAGTTTGAAAAACAACAATTCGCAAGCAAATTACGATAGTCTTAATTCAGGCGCACACAGCGGCACACGTGTTATTTCCGATTTGACAGGCATACGATAATGTGTGTAAGTAATTTACAACGTATCGATTCCAGGCTGAACAAAGACTACATAATGAAAGGTCATTTCAGCAACACACTTTTCACGGTACTTCCGTCGCAAGCATGTGCGATGATCAGCGCTCGACGCGACTGCATGGCAAATGAACGTGGAATATTGGCCGATTCATAACTGACCACTGGTCAAACTGACCCCGACCTGACCCAGACCACAAACCTCTATGGGTCATCACCAATCACTACCCAAAGTTTGATGTTGGTGCCTCAATGCACTACGAAATGCATAGAGGGACAGACAGACAGACAGACAGACAGACAGACATACATGATCGGCTACTTTAGTATAGTAGATATCATTCCCGTATTATACCACCCATTATGATTGTATTTATGTGATACCATCCCATTTCAACCCCTCCCCCCCCCCCCCCCCCGGAAGTATTTGATTGAATGACATCGCCAATAAACGAAAACAACAATAACAAAGCACCTACTGTATTAACTCCTTTGTATTACGTGCGCGCATATGTAGTTTACGTACGGCGCGTGTGCATGGTGCGGCCGCGGCCGTAGCAACGTAACGCGTAAATCGCATTCCTTCGCATTTGAAGCTTCGATGACTGTTTTTCATCCAAACCTGTTCCTGATGGGCCGTGTATTGTGACATATTTCGAGCATTGAAGACCTATTTTAAGGTAGAGTTTAGAAAGTTGACTTTGATTTATCTGTGAGTATGATCATGCACTTACAGTTTAGCTCAGTTCCTCTTGTTAGTAGACATTAACTTAAATTCCAGGGTTTTTCTCACATGTCCCACACGCCCATTTTTGTGTTAGTGTTGTGACGGATAATCAAGCTAAAGAATGGAATCGTTTTACCGGTCAGCAAATTAAATCTAGCATTCTAATTTTGTTGTATTTAATAAAGAAACAAATCATAACATTTCTATAAGACTATTGTACATACACATACAAGTTAAGATCAAGAATGTTTTACAAATAAATAACAAGAATCATAATAATCAATTTTCAATTGTCATGTTTTCAATTTTATTTTTGAAATTCAATTTTCGTTTTAAAATGAAATGATGGCCAAATACTATAATTTTCGCCCTTTCTGATATTTGTGCACCGATAGTATGCGCAGAATATTGCCAACATCAAATGAAAGAGAAAACATTACTTGCTCTACAGTACTGGCTACTGCCAAACAAATTGGCAAACAAAAAAAGTAATAATATTTAATAATATTCATAATCAAGGAGCCGGCAGCGACGAGGCTGGAGAAATATTCATTAATTTTTGTTTTTTTTGTTTTTTGGTAGCCCAATTTACCCAAACTTTTGGTATCTGGACAAAAATAATTTAGGATGAAGACTCGACAAACAAAATACACATTTCATCAAACAGAACAACAAATTTGTTTGCAAAGACTTCACAAAATTTATCCTTTTTCAATAAAGTCAAATTCGAATTGGTCAAATCTTTGTAAAATGTTTATCAGCACAAGTCAATGTCATGACATAACAGCAATACGCGTGCAAGACAATCAAATCAGCATTGTTCATTCTAATGCTGTTAGGTAAACAAAAAATCCCGGCCCGTTCTCGGATCGTTAGAATTCTATATCGCTAACGAGATCTCGGATCGGATCGGATCTCGGAGAAAAAAAATATTGCAATTTGCTCTGAAAAAATGCAGCGTTGTAGACTCATCTTTCTTGTTTTATATGGCAAAAATATTAATAATAATGACGTTTCGAGGCATGTACATATCAATTTTTACGGAAAAATAACATTCAGATTATTCAGAGTTTCGCAAGAAAAGTATTTTTTCGATGGTTTGTTCGGCATCGCACCACACGTTTCACAGAAACTCAACCCGCCAATCGCGTGGAAAACCGCGCTTGTGAGCCACTGCCGGGCCACTGCCCTCAAAAATCGGCTATAAATTACCCTTTTAGGGAACCACACAATTCTGGTAATCTACTTACATGATAACATGGCATCTGAAAGCCGAACAGAATACAAAATAACCCCCCAAATCAAAGACAAAACTGCTGAATTATCGATATATTTCCAAAGAAAAAAATCGGATTACGGACGGCTAGGCCTCGAGAGAACTCCAATGAGTTAGCTAGCTATAGCTTGCATGCACATGCAACAAGTTATTAGGCGTTAATTTGGTCGTATTACTTTGCGTGTGTTATGGTGAACGTTTTTTCTTACGCGAGATCCATCCGCCGAAAATTGGGGAATTCCCGGCGGCGGATCTATATCTGCACACGCAATTATACAAGCAAACGGGAGCGGTGTAGTAATTTTTTATCGATATTTTGCGCAATTGTTTTCATTGTTTAGGGGCATATTTTTGTTTCCGCCCAGCTATCAAACGCCAAGAAATCATGTAAGTAGAATATCAGAACATTTTTAAATGTGCAAATGACAATAAAACGTATTCAGAGCCACATTTTGAAAGCACTGGCTTATTAGCTCGATCATACAGACATCCAACAGATGTCTCCCCTCGAGTATCGGCGTAACTTTGATTGCACATCCGTCCACAACATCGTTCAAATGACTAGCAATTTCGCGCATCCTGTTCAATTTTCGACTGCAAAACGAACTGACGAACCATGAATTTCTCCAAAATAACCACTCATAAAGTAAACAATATTGATTTCCCCATTTCTTATTTAAATTACACTACTTAATGGACTGTCAAACATACACATGTTCAATTATCACTGGAGAAAATGGGTCGGCAAAATCTTCCGATATTTTCTACCGAGAAAAAATATTTCTCGGATCCGTCTCGGAATCGGCTCGGAAGCCATTACCGCCGGGATCTTGGATCGGATCCGGATCGGATAACAGCATTAGTTCATTCGCCTGTAGGTCACATTGACAATGCATATTTTTAAATGATCCAGTAGTTTCTTATGAAATTAAAAAAGGAAATTGAAGGGTTCAGTTGTGAAGTCTTTTTCATTAAATGTTTGACTATTTGAGTATTATTTGTATGCCTCTGCTGCTGGCTGCCACAGTTGAAACTTTCAGGTGTAAAAGGGTGGCCTTTTATTTGAATGAAAATGGTCTCCTTAATCATTAATATTTCTTTCAACCATTTCATTTTCAAGTATCAATTTTTCAGTGATAACTAAATATGTTTTAATGATAATTTGCAAGTTTTTGTTACTGAAATTCAGTTAGACCAGACCCAGAACTATTCTTTCCCTTTAATTTCACCAAACAAAAAACTGAAGTAGAAGTTTTGTAATGACTTGTTTTCATTTTCATTTCACCCATCTTTTCTTTGGTATTGCTATCAAATGTGTCTAGATTGCCCATCATGATATGAAGTCAGGACTTGCAGAGTAGACAAACGTTAGAATGTGGCGTTGCCATGGCGTCTCGTGAGGAGCCAAGCAAAACCATGGAGAGTAGCACAGGCACGGGGGCCCACATCGGGTCCACCGTGCGCCCCACGGCCAAGTACAGCGCCATCACAAACAGCCTGCGTGTCCTGACCACTGGGTCCATGCAGTGCCAGATGTTCTGTGGAGGCAAGGGGTGCAAGTATGATAACCCTACCAAGTGGGCGGACGACCAGATGGCGATCAAGGGATTGTTCTCTCACTGGTAAGTTCTTGAAACCTCTGAGTGTACTAGTGTAGGGGTGATGATTTATATAACAAAAATAAACAAAATTAACATGAATTGACGTTCTGGTTTTGTAATTGCTCTGAAACAGAATTTTCATTTTAGGACATATACATACAAATTCAATGGCCAAACAGAATTCCATTTAAAAGTTACTTAGAAAAGGAATTCACTCTTTTCCCTAATGGAAAAAGCAATTAAAAAAAATGGAAATCAGAAATTGCAAGAATCCTTTTGACCCAATTCTTTAGACAAGTTACGTTACTTAAAATGTAGGATTTCAGAATCACGGAAGGAAAGTGTTTACATGAATAGCTTATAATCGCCTAATGCTGTAACCGATCATCGGATCGGCATGCCGATCCCGATCCGATCATGGTTGATCGGAGCGTTTTTGCCGATTTCCGATCATGCCAAAAAAATCGGAAGATCGGATCGGGGGGAAAAAAAAAAAAAAAAAAAAAAATTTTTCTTTGAAAAATGATCCAAAAAAACATATTTTGGGAAAATAAATGAATACCAAAGCAACATATATCCATATGAATAAGCCCAAGATAATCTTGTATGGTTATGCTTTCATTTCAAACTGATTACCTCTCCTTTTACAAAATTACTCACGGCGATTGATCTGAAAGGTTACGCCAAATTAATCACATGGGACTGAGCACAACTACTGCAGAGTCTAACTGCTTGGCATGGCATGAGTATAGGGTCTTCATAATTAATGAAGACGCTACGCGTGCCAAGTACTTAGACTCTGCAGTGTGCTCAACTGCAGAGTCTAAGTACTTGGCACGCGTATAGCGTCTTCATTAATTATGAAGACGCTATACTCATGCCATGCCAAGCAGTTAGACTCTGCAGTAGTTGTGCTCAGTCCCATGTGATTAATTTACCGGTATTAATTTGGCGTAACCTTTCAGATCAATCGCCGTGAGTAATTTTGTAAAAGGAGAGGTAATCAGTTTGAAATGAAAGCATACCCATTACCTTGGGCTTATTCATATGGATATATGTTGCTTTGGTATTCATTTATTTTCCCAAAATATGGTTTTTGGGATCATTTTCCAAAAAAAAAAAAAAAAACGATGTTTTTTTATTTTTTATTTATTTATTTTAATTAGCCGATCATCCGATCCGATCTGCGATCCGATTTCGATGATCGATAAAATGTTGCCGATCCGATCAACCGATCCGATCATCAAGGTCAGTTACAGCACTATAATCGCCCATGCATCTAATATTGATTTAAGCTGGAGATGGGGTGCAGTATCATTTTAAAGGAAAATAAAAACATCTACCCAACAATACCAGATAATATTGATTTTGATTCAATAAGGAGATACAAACTTTATGATGAATCAAACCCAAATTTCCAAATGTTTCTTGCGAGTTTGATCATGACAACAAAGAGAATATACATGTAGTAATCAATAAAGTTGAACGAGTAGGTCCTTCTAGGGACCACCACTCTTCGAAGAAGGAATTTCTACGTGGTGTACAGTAACATTCCTCTTCAAATTATTCTACGCCGTGGAAACCTTCAAATGGTATTCTTTTTTACTTTCCTTACAGAGTAGACTCGTATGTTTTGTGTTGTGTTGTTTCACAGGGTAGGCACATATATTTTCAATGTTGTTTTGTTGTGTTGTTTCACAGGGTAACCAAGCGGATCCTGGCTATGTCCAGACCTTCTACAGATGCAGTCAAGAAGTATGACATCATTACACAGTTCAAGCAGTGAGTATATCTGATAACCTAACCTAAACAATCATAAGTAATGTCAATTGGTTGGTTACTTGGTTGTTCTCTCTGAAATGTTGGTTAATATGTATTGTATCAGCAATACAAATTAATTAAATGTACAAGCCCAGGGCTCAAAATGAGCAATAGCCCATGACCACCAACATTTCATTCATTCCATATTTTATTGGACAACCAAATGTAACTGAATTTGCACTTGTTTTTGTTTTTGTTTTGGGGCCACCAAAGTTCTATATTATGTTTTAATCTTACTTGCTACTGTGTATAAAAGGAGTTTATTTCTAACACGGTCTGATAACCTAACCAAGCATAATAATGTTTTCTTTGAAAGACCACACCAAGGGCATAGCTGCCAACTGTTACGAAAAATTCGTAATTGTTACGAAATTACGAATACTCCTTCTATAATTACGAATTTTGAAGAAAAAAAAAAAAAAAAAAAAAAAAAAAAAAAAAAAAAAAAAAAAAAAAAAAAAAAAAAAAAAAAAAAAAAAAAAAAAAAACGATTTTTTTTTTTTTTTTTTTTTTTTTTTTTTTTTTTTTTTTTTTCGTTTTCACGTTCTTAAACGTATAGAGACAACGTTTAAGCGTAAATCTGACCAAATCATACCTAGTAATTGTGCAAAAATGATGAAGGGTATGATCAGGTCCAGGCCTGAATGGTTTAATATTTGATTTTCTTCTTGGATAAAGTTTCTATACTACTGGGGCTATTTCTACAGTATGTTTGTCACATTGTTTGTGTAGTCTGTATGAAAGCCTGGCTTATTGACAGTTTTGTTTTAGTTTTGTTTTAGTTTTGTTTTAGTTTGTTGTGGTTGCTATGGTACAGAGTCCACGATGATGCTGCATCCCGAAGCTGGATAAGAGGGCTAGGGTTGGGGTTAGGGTTAGTATGTTTTTCACATTGTCTTTTTGAATTGCTGGCTTATTGACATACATCTTTCCTCTGTTGTTACGTTGTAGGAATGGCATCAAAACAGTGATTAACCTACAAACCCCCGGGGAGCATCCCCACTGTGGCCCAGGGCTGGAGCCAGACGGCTTCTCATATGACCAGAAGGAATTCATGGACAATGATGGTGAGATCACATTTCATATCATATTAAAATTTTATTGTATTTATAATTTACGGCTGTTTTTAATCTTGTAGAGAGAAACAGGCCTTAAATAAATAGAGAAGATATGATACATCTAAATAGAATAGATCGGTGAAGGGAGAATGAAACAACACAAACAGTGTTTTTAATATTCTTGTTTTGATTTTAATTATATTTGTTCATGTATTATAATACTAGGTGTTTGATCTGATCCGATCTGATGAGCAATAAGAATCTTGAACTATACTGCATGCTTGAAATACGCACATCTAGTTGAGATATGCAGTTGCTTTTTAGATCAGAATTGAATTAAGAGAACATAGTTAAAAGTAGATTGTGGGTGGGGAAGTTTCTCCTCTTTAACATAGTTTGGTAGGTACAGAGAAATTAACAATTGTATATTAAACAAAACAAATGTGAAAGTTGTATGATAGATTGAACTCATTAATAAATCTAATCTAGTAACTATTGATTTTATATTCTCAATGCCTTGAAATTTGTACCCCTCTTTGCTTTATAGTTTTCTTCTATAACTTTGGCTGGGAAGACTACGGGGTCAAGAGTTTGACCTTCATACTGGACATGGTCAAGGTCATGTCATTTGCAGTGACAGAGGGGAGGGTAAGCAAACTCAGCATCTGTGTACTGAACTCACGAAAAAGAGGGAGTGGTCGATAAAGACAGAGAGAACAGTTATTGTCATGTTTAATATTCATCTGGTAGCTTTATAAGTTAAATGCCTATCTGAGCATCATGTGGAAATGGGTGATCCCCCATAACTTCTGCGATCATAGCATTGTTTATATTAAGCAACTCACCATATGTTTTCAATACATGTACAATTTCACTTGCGTTTTATGTTAGTTGCTAGAACATCTTTCCTTTATATTAGCTTGTTTTTATGACATGAAGAAATATTGATGATCGACATATTTTGACATGTTCAAACATAGAACTGCTGTGTTGTTGTTAAAATAGAAATGATCAAACGATACACATGATTCTTAACAATATTCAACCCCAGTTTTGTGTTTCTTTACATTTTTTGCCCAGATTTTCACTCATTGTTCCTCCCATTCTCCGTATTTCACAGCAAATATCAAATTTCTAACTTGCACCGTGTTATTTTTTTCTGTACAGGTTGGGGTCCACTGTCATCAAATATCAAATGTCTAACTTGTACCGTGTTATGTTTATCTTTACAGGTTGGGGTTCACTGTCATGCTGGTCTAGGGCGTACTGGAGTCTTGATTGCTTGTTATCTCATCTATGCCAAGAGGTTTGATGGGGACCATGCGATACATTTTGTCAGAGAAAAGAGGTGAGAGATGTGAACAGAAGATTCCCCTAGATATTTATAATTAATTGTGAAAAATAGTGAGGATTGTTTCTGCTATGTAAAAACCTAAAAGTATGGCAATGAGTTAGCATATAGCCCATTCATTTCATTTTCACTCATTACTTGCATGGCTAAATGAAATTTATTATACTCAGTGGACATTTTAGCATCTGAGGAAGATTCTGTTTGGATTGAAAGCTTAGACCCCTTCCTGACTCTCAATCGACATATCAGACTGCAGTATAAATACACATTTTATCAACATTTTGTCAATTTTTGCAAGTGGAAGAAGCAATGCTTAAAATGTACACTGGCCCGAATGAGCAACAAAATATGACACAAGTTTTGTTTGTGTGTTTTTCTTTGTTTATGTCCACCAGATTCATGCTTGGGGCCACAAGAACTTAATAAATCTTGTTCTTATTTGCCCAACTGGGGTACAGGGCAAGACAATTCATTGTTAGCGTTTAAATTTAAATTAATTGTCATCTCACTATTCCTGATGATTTAAAATGAGCAAAGAAATATAGTCTTCGCCGGGAATCGAACCAGAGACCTCCGGATTGCTAGACTGGTACTCAACCATCGAGCCACAACGACCCGGTCTAGCAATCCCGAGGTCTCGGGTTAGATTCCCGGCAAAGACTATTTTTCTTTTCTCATTTTAAATCATTTAGAAATATTTATAGTCGGTTTCCTTTATGTTTGAACTCTCTATTTCCTGTTACCCTTCAGACCCGGGTCCATACAGACTAAGGGGCAGGTGGAATGCTGTCAGCAGTTTGCTCAGTTCCTCATCCCTCTCAGGGTCGTGTTCGCATCGTGGTGAGTTCAGGAACTTCCTGTACCTACCAGAAATATGCAATGTATAAATGATCAAAATTGTAATAATTATATCACTAATGAAGATGCAGTATCCTGTAAATAGCATCTAAACCCTCTCTCAGAATGATGATGATGGTGGTGGTTGTAATGGTAATGGTGGTGATGATGACGATGATGATGGTGATGACGATGATAGTGATGATGATGCTAGTGATGGTGACGATGATGATGATGACATTGACGACGATGGTGATGGTGATGATGATGATTATTATGGCGACAATGATGATGGTGATAGTGATGATGATGACGACGATGATGATGATGATGATGATTTGACACTATGTACCATGAAATGTACTGAAATTTATATTGTTTTCCAAATTCCATGTTTGTGTACAGTGATCCCTGCTCCTTCCCGTTCACCCTGCAACAGTTCATCAACAGACAGAGACACATACTGCATGGTCAGGAGGCTAGAGAACTGAAGAAACGCCCCGTTAGCACCCCTAGCCCCCTAACCCGCTAGCCCGCTAGCCCCACCCCTACCCTCCTCTTACACCTATGAACTAACTGTATGGTGTTTTCCCTCCATGTCTGTATACAGCGACCCCTGCTCATTCCCGTTCACCCTGCAACAGTTCATCAACAGACAGAGGCACATACTGCATGGTCAGGAGGCTAGAGAACTCAAGAACCTTCCCAAGGTAGGACACTGGGGACAGAGTCTTTGTCACATACTTTTACAGGCCCTGGGGGTGTTGCATAAAGAGTTGCGATTAATCGCAAAATTGTGTTTGATGGCAAGTCAGAAAATGCACCTGAATGCGCAATTCTGATTGGCTAAAGTGCCTGCATATTCTGACTTGGGATTAAACGCAACTTTGCAATTTATCGCAACTCTTTCTGCAACACCCCTCGGATACACAATAGCTAGATTGGGCTTGCACAATCATCTGAACAAATATACATGTATCATAAAATGGGCACATATTCTAAGTTTGTGTTGTAGGAAGTTCCAAAGTTATGACTAAATCTGAAGTTGTTATTAGATATATTTGGTATTTGGAAGTTGTGTCTATGTCCTGAATAACTTAAAAGAGGTGAAAGTAACCTTTGTGAAGCAAAAAGTATTTATTATTGACACATAGTTTGTCACTGATGCAACACACACACACACACAATACAAATGTTAGCATACATTTTATTTTTATAATTTTGATAACCATACATCTTGTCATTGTTCATGCAAGTTATATTACTAGTAAATTTGGTTAACAATATCTATCGTGTGAAATAATTTCAGTTATATAAAGTAAGAACCTATTCTCTTTGTGCTGCAGATTGTGAAGCTAGTGTGTGCCCGGCTGCATGAGCTTGCAGGGGTTCAGGGTGTACACACCTCCTGCAATGTGGACCGACCAGAGACCATGGACCAGCTCAAGAACACCGTCCCAGGGGCCTTCCAGGACACCAGGCATCCCTCGTCCAACGGCCTGGACCAGACCAGGTCTAACGGTCTGGCCCCACCCACGCGGGACAAACGCAGCTCCAGCATGGGCAAGCTACCTAAGTCGGAAGAAGACTTCCTGAGTGCTGCAGCCAAAGACTCTGCAATTTCCCCCAGACAGAAGAGCCCTCTGCTGGACCTGCGGAAGATGAATCTGCACAATGAGAGGGCAACCGTATCCAGCTCGGAGGACGATGCAATGTCGTTTGGAAAGCCAAGCAGCTTTCCCCGATCGATGAAAGCGAGCCAGTCAGAGAGCGTTGTGAGACAGTCGCAGAACGTTTTGGGACAATCGGTGGGTGGAGCAAGTCTGACTCGACTGAGGACCAGTGCGTCCCTGCTGAACATCACCTCGACTGGGGGCAGCCAGGACCAGAAGGATGTGGAAGTGGTGGCTGAGGCCATGAGCTTTGACTTGAGGGCGGCTCTCAAGGATGGGATGAACAAGGAGGATGAGGATGAGGAAGATGAGGAGGAGGAGGGGAGGGAGGATGATAGTGTGCCTGCTGCAGCCAAGGTGAGTAGAAATTATCAGCAGCTCCTGATGCATTGGCATTCATATTATGTATTCATGGTTCATGTGTCAAGCTGGTATTAAGATACTTTTAATCTCATAACTGTTCTGTTAAATAGTATATAAGAAATAATATGTTCATATTAGATTATGGAGGTGGATAGAAGAGACTACTACCCTACTTCATTGGCCAAATGTATGGAGAGCTTAGTCAAGACCTAAATAAATACATGTTTCAAGTACAATTGTTTTATATGTGTGATCATTTTCACATTGCTGAATAAAAAAATGTTCCTCTCATTTTAATTGTATGAGAGATATTACTAATTATTTAAATATATTTTCTTTTTCTTTCCAGAATTTGAAACACAGAATAGAATCACTACAGGTGGGTAAAACAATTCCTATTGTTCATCAATTCATATTGTGTATTAGCTTTTTTTTAAAATGCATACTGTTGATTGTTTAGGCATTAAAGATGGCTTGTTTTGAAAGCATTATTATGTATATTGCTACATTGGATGAGTTAGTTATGTGGAATTAATAAGTGCTCATACACAGATAAATATGAAGATTTGTTTTACTATATCACGGAAATGGATAATGTAATATCAAACTACATTGCAGAGTGGGAAGTAATATCATGGATCAAAATAACATTTTGATCAAGTTAAAGACAAGAAAGAATTGTTATTTTTGTATTAAGTTAAAGATCAGAAGACACGCCTTGTCACATGTATTAAAAGGGGCACCATTTCAAGTGATACAATGAAGGTTCCTTATGAGTATGGTTATTGTCATCCAATTGCACAACACAGTATATGATATGTAGCTGATAATGATTTAGAAAAAGTGATGTACGTTAATATCTAAAGTATATATATTGATTGACAGTTTAATAGAGGCTTGATGGCATGGAATGGTGAATAAATATATGTCATATAATCCTTGTTCCTATGTGTGCAGCATAACACCAATCAGAGCCAGTCGGCATGGAAGATCATATCCACGGAGGAAGACCCATTTGTGCTTGCTGCCCTCATGTGGTCATGGTTGGAAGAACTCAAGGTATGGAGGGGTTGTATCCTCTCATTTTTAATAACCAATTTACTAACTAATTCAAAGGTCATACAAATTGTATTCCTGACAAATAAAACTGTATTATATGAGTAAAGTTATTTATTCTTATGGAGGTTACATTGAATGAAGATGCAATAAATGAAGATAGAGAAATGGTCATAATAAACAAATTGTCATGAAAGTGAGTGCATGGCATGCATTGAGTTGCAATTTGATTTCCAAACTACATGTACATCCTATGCCATACAGGATCTTTTAATCTCTCTTAATCTTAATTTCTACACTCATCCTACAACATTATTTGTAACAGAGGATCTCTAAAACACAATTTTACATTAAACAACATTGTAGTTAATGGAGTCATTCTAAATAATGTTGTATTCATCCTAATATATATGCAGTAAAGGATATCAAAAATGTCTTGATTAAATATCCAAATTCATTTCTTTACATTTGATTGGCAGGAGCCAGTGTTGTCTGCAGAGGCAATAGAAGCATTAAGTGAGGAGTCAGAGGGTGTACTCAAGTCCCTTACATGTCTACAGAAGGTAAGAAGAATAATAATGATATTTTATTCAACAAAATGTCACATTCACAGCTACAAGCCGGAATGCAGTGTCATTTGCAACAATATTTACAAACATCAAAATAACATTAATGAACTCACGAGGTATAAAGAAACGTTAATATATACAATAATTAGAGAATGGTTCATGTTTACATGGTCTACACATCTTGGTCAACATTCGATCTTCCTTTTCCTCAATTCAAAACTTGATTCTAATCCTAATCCTAATCCCTTATCCCAGTTCTAAGCCTCAAAATTCAGATTTTCCCAGAACATGGAAAGTTGGAAGTTACCAAAGTGGGTGTGGGTCACGTGGCAAATTTTTACCAGCCGAAATGTTAGCATTCATGACACGTGTTTAATCATGTGTGAAGTGTATCTCAATTCTCAATTATTTAATAGGTCTAACCCTTACGACACGTGTATAATCATGTGTGAAGTGTATCTCAATCATTTAATATGTCTAACCCGTATTGGAATTAATTTAGATTTGATTGCATTTTCTAGACAATGGCTGGTCTAGGATGATGACAGATAAAGTACCATAATATATTTTGGTTATGTCTACTAAAACAAATTCTTCAACATCAAAATGTACCTAATTATTATAGTATCATGAACATTGTATCATATATATGAGTGCAATGTATTTGTAATCAAAAGTCAATTTGATATCGATATGTCCAATGTCTATCATATCTGTCTACCCTAAAGTGTGAGAGGTCTACGTTGGAGTGTATTCTGAAGACGATAGCTGGTCTGAGACCGATACCAGACTCCACACAGGAGAGACTGATAAGAAGATTCGTCGATGCTGTCACCAAGAGGCTGGATGAGGATAAACCTACGAGATCCCTCACACGATTCGTGGAGGACTACATCGCTGCCTTCCAGGCGCGTCTACCCCCATTAGAGGGAGCTGACTCGAGGTCGAAGGTCGATCAGGCGCAGGAGAAGACCAAACCCTCTTCCAGAAAGGATACGGGCGAGGAGACGAAACGCAAGAGCAAGGGGAAGAAGAAGAAGGATAAGTCGTTATCTTCGAAGAAGAGCCCCAGACGATCCCCCCTGGTTGAAGAGAGGAGTGATGATGAATCTGACGAGGAGCGGTCGAAGAAACCCACAACGCCGATCAGGAGGGGCAACATTCTACCACCGATATTCTAGTCACTTTTGTACGTCTGTCTGTCTGTACTCGTTGCATTCTGTTATGGAGATTATGAACAAAGTAAGCCATTCGTTTTACCAAATTTTGGTGGAAAGGTCTGTCAAAATAAAGTAGACACGTTCTCACATTTCACAGAGTGGTATTTGTAAGAAAAACATGAGAGCATGTCTGACATCTTTCTGATTTGTCTGATGTGTCTGACAAAAGAGGGATGGCATTTTCACTTATGGAATGAATGAACTTGATCAATTATCATTCTGATACAATCAGTAAACAAATATTGACAGTAGTGTTATTCATTTAATCTACAGACTCATGGATTGGATTCAGAATTTCAGTGCCAGAACTCCCCATTTTTAGTATGATACTTCAGGATTTTTGTTCCCAGTAAAATTTCACTTCAATGATAATGTCAATTGTTGGGAAATGCTGTATACAATAATTGTAACAATCATGAGAGGTGTCTTTATTATGAAGCAAACTTATTTGTCTTTAGTGATAGGATTGCTGTGTATAGAAGATCTTGCCCGGTACTGTGTTGCTGCAGTGGATTGTGTACATTTGTATGTGAATAACTAGTGTGTGGATGTGATTTTTTTTTTTTTCTGGTAATTTTTCAAAATGTAGTTTTTATTCTTTTGTGCATAAATATGATTGATTCCTATGTGTGATACATTCATGAAACATGAAAATGCCAAATTGTGAAATATATGTTTATTTATAAAACAAAAAAAGTATGTTTTTATATTAAAAACGTAATTATTGACTGCCTTACATATCGATGTCTTACAAAAGGATTTATATTATATCAGATTGTGACATAGATTATAGATTACATTATAGTTACGATTGAGAATATAACATATATTTAAATTTATAGCTACATAATCTAAAAATTGTATTAAGGAGAGATGCTATTAAAAGCTTTAGAATTTAATCGTGCACTCCTCAGAGTATAATGCTAAGAGTTTCTACTAACAGATTTGTGCGCATTATAAATATAATTATTATTTTAATTTTAGCATGAGTATGAAGGCAATGTATTTGTGCACAACAAGAATTTTGAATAGTATATTTCTCCGTGATGTGAGTTTTATTTAAAGTTCAAATCTGCCATTGTGGATAAAGATATAGCCTATCATTGATCAGACATTTATTTTTGTTACTAATTAAAACTTACAACCATAATGTCTGACGTGAAGTAAAATACCATATTCTTGATATAATGAAAATATGATTGCTTTTTATGACTTTGCTGATAGCAATTTTGTGAACATGCATTTCACATCTTCCGTATAAATCAAGTTCTTCATGTATTCAGGTTGAATGTCATATGGCCTCAAAATGTCGAGAAATGGTTATCACAGAGCGAACCATAACAGCAATTTTTTTGGGGAGGGATATTACTTTGGCGAAAATAGACAGTAAAATTCACTGAATTATGTTTATTCCTAGCAGGAAATCCACCATAGTAGATTATGTATATTTGCGTCTTAGAACAAAGTTCTGTAGTTAAAGGGGTAGTTTAGTTTTGGTAGAGAGGGCGCTGCACATCACAATTTTTTTGTGAGGTAATGAAAAACTGAATGTCGAATTTGAGAGAACATGCAATTTTAATGGCAGAATAAACTTTATTTGGTCAAAATCGACCCAGAAACGGCTGAAATATCAATAAATATATCTGATCTTATAATTATTTGGGGCCCAAATAATTAGATGATTTTTAGAAAAAAAAATTAAAATGCTTGCACTTTTTCAAAAATTTTCAAAAGCGTTTTTTAAATAGTTGTTGATAATCTCGCTATTTACAATCATTATATCAATAAAACATCACATGCATAATTTTGTATGAAAAATGGTTGAAACCAATGCCTTTTAAAAAAGCGCCCTCTTGTGTTTGAATGGCTCTTTTTGAATGATAACAGGCTTTTTACTTAGTCGTTTGTAATTTTGTATACCTTTCGAGCATAGTGGAGTTATAACTATTAGTTTATAATGTTACTGTGCAGGTTTTAGCTACTGAAGTTCAGCCTTACCAAAACTAAACTACCCCTTTAAAGAGAATTTGTTTTTACTACAGTGAAAACATGTTTGAATATTTATAGATACTTGGGATCTTGTGATCCAGAGATAATGTAACACTCTAGAGCATTATTTATTATCCCCCCCCCCCCCCCCCCCCCCCCCTGCTGAGTCTGCTGTTAAGTGTGCTATGATTATTTACATGCAGTTATTTACTTTGACCATTCATGTGATTGTCGTCATGTTCCTATACAGTTCCCCAGTATGAATTCTATACTACATCGAGATACATACTTATTCCTAAAACATTTAGAAACTATTAATAGAGGTAGCTATAACCTCAAATGGTGAGTGTTTGACACAGTAAATGGGTATTGGTTAACCTATGATAACTTCATTAATATGTTTTCCTTTTGAACTACATGTATGTGATTATTTCCTCCACATTATTTTGTCATTCATTTGTAATTAATTCTTGGAATGAAAGAAATAAGGGCATTGCTGCTTGTATTCAGAGAACAGATTTTCAAAATGAAAACTAAAACATTAACATAAATTGACTACAGCTGCCTTGCTTAGATGAAATTAAACACAGTAATATGGAATATGAGAAGCTGTAATACTTCTTTTTCATATATAATTGTATGCATTTTTGAGAGAAGTAATACTTTTCCTAACTAGTAGACATTCATTTATGTTAATGTTCACACTTTTAACATTTGCGTGCAATCTTGTCTGATGACTTTTCATGTCTCTATACTATGTGAATGTAATGATAAAATTGGAAATGTAATTTTTTTTTTTTGGTATCAGGCAAAAAAGAGATAAGAATAAGACCTGATTTGAGTTATTGGTATCAGGCAAAATTTCCAGAGAGTTTGAAGTGATAATAAGTGTGATTTCACTTGCAAGCCCATTGTCAACTGAAGGGTGTAGAAACTAATTTGTGAATGTGATCGATGGCTATATATTGCGACAATCAACTTTACAATCCAAATTCTTTCGGAAAAGAAGTGCTTACATGTACGATCCATTCATCAATTGTCTATTTTATGCATTTATTCAAAAGGGTTATAGGTACAAACAACCAGCACAAGGGCTTTCTAGCTCAGTTGGTAGAGTACTTGTCAAGCAATCTGGATGTCTCGGGTTCGAATCCCCAGGAAACCCTTCCTTCTTTGCTCATTTTCTTGTATGCATGCATTTAGGAACAAATCAGCAAATCTGATTCTCAGAGTTTTGTGAGTTTTTGACTTGAATCGACCATGGCACTTAGAGGGTTAGGTAATGATATATATGTTTATGTGTATTTATATTTGCTTGCGATTTTCTTTCTGCTATATACTAAACATTTTTTGCTCAAACCTTTGACTACATAAATGTCTTTCACAACATTAACCTTGCTATACAAAGCTTTGTACTAATGTCTTTTGCATGATACATTTGAACAGTGATGTAGATATGATAATTTGCGTAATTATAAGAATGATGAAATTAGTGGTTGTTGGCTGTAGACAATCACAAAAGTGTAATATATAATTCCTTTATTAGTGCTTTTTGAAATATTGCAAATGTTATTCATTCCAGTGTCTGTGGTTCTTTCAGCTTAAAGAAAAATAACTTTTAAAGCGAGCCGTCAATCAAAATATTTTGCTTGTAATTCATCTGTAAACGCATTTTCTTTCAAGCATTATTATTTACAGGGTATTCGTGCAGCACAACCAAGTGCTTAGAGGCTAATTTTCTGACAAAATATTATCTTATGGATAAGTACAAAATGTGTTATTTATTAGTAACATTATAGTTAGTCATGTTATGATAAGATGTTAAGATAATTGTAAGTTAATGTAAGCCATGTTGACCATTGTACTACATGCGTTAAGAGTGTGTAAGCTTATTCATTGTAGAAACAAAATTTAATTTCAATCATTGTCACAAGCTTTCAATCATATATATTGTTCTACTATTATAAGATTGAAAGTTAATATGTATTCATTTGGTGTTTCAAAATAATGATCTACTTTTGATCACAATACAAATATTTACCTCCAAAATTTTAGGCTGTCATCTACAGTCTTTGTCGGCATTGTGACCGATTTGACCTTTCTGACATAAAAATAATTATATGATGTAAACAAACTATCAAATGTCTACAACCCAATAATTAATCTTCAGGTCAGAACGGTCAAGTCAGGTCACAACACTAAGAATTAAGGCTGTAAATAAAAGTCAAGAATTTTGTAGATAAAATAGTATTATGATCTAATGTTTTAAAATTATTCTTATCATTCTATCATTGTTGAGTTGACATGGGTTTTGAGTTTGAGTTTGAATTTGTATTATCCAAACATACAAATATATCAATATAACAATAATAAATGCATGTTTAAACAAAATTGGAACATGTTAAAACTACTTGGTAATTGGTAGGTTAATCCTCCTGAGTACTCCATAGGAGTTGTAAATAGAGATGGGTCCGAGAGAATGGTTAGCCCCCAAGGACGGTCATTCTGGAATATATGGAGTGGGGGTTGCTTTACTAATACCAATGATTTTACTCTCCCACTTTCGATCACTTTACTTTTAAATAAAGATTCTACATTGTGCAATTACATGGCATACAACTCTAGTAGACTCGCCCCAGTAAAGTTTTGACTTTCTAAACATGTAGTCGAAGAGAGAGATGCTGTCATGTGCCATTTAGCACATATTGCACTATGGAATTTGCACACCTATAAAAGTTTGTATGTGTATATTCATGTATACATATATACCACTTTGTTCCATAATTTTCATTATGAAAGCTTAGTTTTTGTTATTGTATTGTATTTTATGCTGTGTGTGTACTACTCTTTCGTACTATATACTGTTACTACTTGTACTATCCGTCCTGTTATTCTCATTTCAGATATTTTATCATTAGTACAAATATATTTATTCACTTTCTCAAATTTATTAGAACTGTCATACCAAATGTATTCATGGTACAGAGATGCCAACCGTTCCGTTTTTGCCGTATTTGTTACGTTTTTTCACGCAAAATACGGCAGTAAGTTTTCCCCTAATTAAATACGTTTTCTTGGAAAATTTTTAATTTTTTTTTTTTTTAAATATTTTTGTTTACTCCCTATAGAAACGATCGGAAAACGGCAACAAAATTTACGTTGAACCCTGATAAACTATTACTCCAGATACATATTTCAAGTATAACACAAATAAACCGAACAAACTCATACAAACGCTGGTGTGATCGACCGAACGAACTTTTATATTTACGCGCGCATAAAGGGTATTTTTGCTGCGCGAATTGGCTTCGCGAAAAAATATGATTTTTTGCCTCTAAAGGTTGGCAGCTCTGAAAATACTTTTTTGGGGTTCAAAATACTGTTTTTTACCTCTCAGAATACTTTTTTTGGTTTGTGAAGGTTGGCATCTCTGATGGTATGATATACATCAAAGTATATTTGCTGGTAAAAATGTAAATTAAATTCAGTTTCAAAAGTTTATCAGACTTTATTTTCATCTAACAAGACTGTCATACTAAGCTATATTGTGTCATATTTTGTGATTATACATGGATGTATACATGTATTTACTGATTTAGATGTAGATGTTGTGAGATGGTTTTGCCTGAATTCCAATATTTGTATTAATTTTGCACACGAATGCAGTCGATCCACTGGGACTGCATGAAAAGCTTTGGCTGTGGCAAAATTGTACTTCTGTGGGTTAAAAAAAACAATAGAAAACAAATAAATATACTCTGATATATACAAAATTAAGACCTTTGACTTATAACCAATATTCAACTTAATGGAGGTTGTCCAGTACTAAGAAAATAATATTGTATAAAAACAGATGTAAATTTGTTGAGTATGTAAATTATATATTATAGATTAAAAGATTGAGTATTACAAAAGGCTAATTAATTGTTTATTTGCACTGGGCATGTGGCTCAGGTATAGAGTGTCTAGCTATCTCATGCGCTCCAAAAACTATAATAAAAAATGGTACCTATACTGCCTTCTATAGCCAGGCACTCATTATACAGGGGAATGGTAACATTTTTGTTATGCAGCCAGCAGGACCCCGCTGGAAGAGCAGTGTTTGTCACTGAAGTGGCTACACTGGGTAAATTTGTTTTATTATCTAGCTTTCTTACCGTAATAACAGGTTTCTGGTTGATCCATTGTTTTTGTACAATAGAGGTTAAAGATGTGCAATCTTAACGTATGAACTTATTATAGCCTAGTATATTAATTGTAACTCCCATGATGCTAGTCACTGATGGACTGATAAACACTGATAAAAGGGCATTCAATATGATTTCTCTTTAATATTCACCCTTAATTTTGTGACATTAAAGTTAATTGCTTACATTGTTGGAAATCAATTTGAAGAACTGTCAATTTCAGAGGTGAAATATCAATTATGTATAGGTTTGCTTCATATAGCATCCTACACTGTATATGGTACAATATCCTCTCTAAGAGCTTTACACTATTATCACCCTGGTAATGTCATAGTCTGGGTCTGGTAATTAATACAAAAGTTAGGGCCCAAATTATCAAAAATATATATTATTTTGTATGAATTCAAGCATTTCATGTAATGCTCCTCTGAACCATGCAATTCATTTTTGTTTTAAGTACATATATGTAACTATTAATTTTGCTGTGCACATAATTCAAAAGTTAATATAATTTAACTTTCTCTGTGTCATTTATAAGCTGCAGATGTCTGTTGTTTTGGTGAAGATAGCGTTCAAAATAAATTCATATAAACTATGGCATGAAACAAAATATATATATGTATTTTGAATTTTATGTAGATGTAGATGATTACAGCATTTTAATCTGTCCATTTGTTGAAAAGATTATGCACTTGTTGTGTACATGTATATTTTGTGAATAGAGACACTATTCTAAAAAGATAATTTCAGTGTGATTTTCATTCATTTTGTTTCTCAAAGTTAATACGTAACATTGTAGAAATAGTCAACTGGAGAGGGTGAAGAAAACAATGCGACATATTACCTGAGTGTACAATGTGTGTGTGTGTGTGTGGTGGTGGGGGGGGGGGGGGGGGGGGGGCATGGGGCTTGAGGGCATGCATACGTACAACCATAAATTTACCAACAAAGGACCAAGAAGGATGGAGAAAAGTGGTTGCACAGTCACTGGTGGCACCCCTACGGCCACTGCAGCTGGGCTACGGGAGAGGTGAGGTGAGAGAAGATTCCCTCCCTGAAGCCCATTGCATGCTACACCATTGGTAATAATAGTGATGGTTATCAGTGGCGTAGTGTGGTTGGACTGGGGGGGGGGGGGGGGGGGCGCACACCATGTATTTCTTTCTTTGTAGATGATTTCCCAATATGTTTCTTAAATTTTTTGGGTGCCCCCATGCGGCCCTTCCCATAGCTGCGCCACTGATGGTAATATCAGTGATTCATGTCCATATTGTAAACAACAACCTCTTGATATGGTATCATGAGGGAACTAGTCATAGGATTCTGTCACTATACAGGTATTAAGGAAGTCGATGGACAAATTATTTATGTCCTGGAAAAGTGATATTAAACCCTGTGAGTGCTAAATTAAATTTCACTTATCTACTTGACCCAGTTTGATTGGTCAAGTTTACATGAATAGCTTAATCCCCCCCCCCCCTCATTCATTTCAAATTAAATTAATCTAAGAGCTTGGTAAAAAGACAAGGACCTATATATACAATTCATTCAACACATCTATATGTTGTGTGCACAAATCAGGAGATCTGGCAGTTATAGTTTTAGGCTTGAGTTGACCATGGCACTCACAGAAAGAGAGTATACTGTAAATGGAAAGGAGAAATTAGGCCATGAGTGACCATGGTATCTAACCAGATTATTTTGGTGACGTTTGGTTTGCTATTTAAAGAATGAAATATTAATTTATGCCTATATTAATGGAACGTATGTCTATTTGTGTGTAGATTTAGGATCGACCATTGTAATTTTCCCCATGGTAATTGAACCATCAAATCAAGGGACATTGTCATAATGACGTCATGATGATGATTAATCACAGGAAATAGATAAGATGACCGGAAAAGACTGATTACGGTAATATCATATTCATATTGTTAACGGTTATACAGTATACTGTATAAATAACTTCATGAAATTTGTAGTGGGATCTATTTTCACATGTCCAGTCACCTTTTCCCATATCATGGATGAAATAAACTTCATATATTTCAAAACAACGGGAAAAAAAAAAAATGATAAAATAAAAAAATAATCCATGGTACTTTAATAGTACTTTGTATTTATGCGTTATGTTATTTATGGGAGCAGTATGCATGTGTGTGCCATTTATAGAAATAAATAATGAGAAAAGGATTTAGAGTCTCAGAAAGAGATGTATAAATTTGATTCATTGAAATGCGCACATTTTGTGACTTTGGTTTGCAAATGGTATGTTCACTGAATTAACCTTCAGATATATGCTTATATAGTGAAATTAGTCTTATAAATGCAGCTCTGGTATATTAAAATTTAGTATGGCAATCCATTTAGAACTACTGGATTACCTTAAGAAATGAATTAATATTAGCTATAGAGATCAAAGGATCTCCGGCCAGCATTGTGCCGGCTAGCAGCCTGGCCGCTAATACAAGCTCATTTAGATGCCCAGCATGGGGTTTGAACCAGGGACCTCACCACTGAGAGTCCCAAGCCCCAACCACTATACCATGACACCTTCATACAACTCTCAGCGTTTGGAAGTCTTAAATACCCTTTGCTAATTTAAATTGAAAACAAATAAAATATTTCCCAGCATGGGGTTTGAACCAGAGACCAGGGGCGTCGATCCTGGGGGGGCAAGGGGGGCGGTCGCCCCACCAATGAAAATATTGGGGGGGCGAACATATCATTTCGCCCCCCCAATAATTCCGAAAATGAGGAAGAAAAAATTGAGTGATATAATGCCAAAGAGTGGGAAGACACATTTATCAATAATTAATCTTCAAAATAGCTGTTTTTTTAGTTTAAAAAGGACTATAAATCTCATTTTCGCCGCGCGCTTCGCGCGCATACAGTTTCTCATATTGCAAGTTTCATTTCGGTTGCGGGAACTCACATTTCGAAATGTATTAGGCAGTGTAATTTCTCAAACGCACACCTCAAACGAAGTTTTTTAACCCTCATCTATAACACGCCGTTACAGAAAATATAATAATCTGAAATAATACATCTTGCAGTAAATTCGGTCCTTATGCGCTGAACGAAAATCAAATTGGAATATCATGTCCCCCCACATTTGAAAGTGGAGGAGATTGTCCCCCTCTCTTTGTCATAATGTATGTTTGGTTCCATACTTATTGACTTCATATAACGTGAAATTTATGTCTTAGGTGTGCACCAAATCGCTCAATTTCACGCCCCAAAATACAAAAGCTCCCTACTGTGGGAAGGGGACACCCCCTCCCACACCCTCCCCCGCCCGGTCGCTTCGCTTCCTCGCAATGTCTCCCCTTCACTTATAAAGAGGAGTTGTTAAAGCCCTAGAGTATATCGATGGCTCTATAGTATCCAGGATCACGTGCATGGATCCATCTCATGCAAGGCCCAATCTCTTCTTCGCTATGCCCTTTAAGCATACGTTATGAGTAGGTTCACTATTTTATACAATTTTAACACGCATGATAGGAGTTGCACATGTCTAAAATCTAAAAGCTTCCGGGGGCTCCGCCCCCTGGACCTCCATTATTGTCCCCAAATGTGGGTGCCCCCAAAGTCAGGTCTTCGAGCCATCAATACACTTTTAATGAGCGCATAATACAATTTTTGGGCATGCCAAATGTGGGGTTTTTCGCTCTCTCAGTGGTCACTCTCGAGAAAAAAAAAAAAATCAAATTTCGGGGGCTCCGCCCCCTGGACCTCCATTATTGTCCCCAAATGTGGGTGCCCCCAAAGTCAGGTCTTCGAGCCATCAATACACTTTTAATGAGCGCATAATACAATTTTCGGGCATGCCAAATGTGGGGTTTTTCGCTCTCTCAGTGGTCACTCTCGAAAAAAAAAAATTAAATTTCGGGGGCTCCGCCCCCTTGACCTCCATTATTGTCCCCAAATGTGGGTGCCCCCAAAGTCAGGTCTTCGAGCCATCAATACACTTTTAATGAGCGCATAATACAATTTTCGGGCATGCCAAATGTGGGGTTTTTAGCTCTCTCAGTGGTCACTCTCGAAAAAAATCCAAATTTCGCCCCCCCAATCGCAAAAACAGATCGACGCCCCTGCCAGAGACCTCTCTACTGGGAGTCACAAGCTCCAACCACTATACCATGACACCTTCATACAACTCTAAACATTTGAAAGTCTTAAATACCCTTTGCTAATTTAAATTGAAAACAAATACAATTAATATTTCCTAGAATGGGGTTTGAAACAGAGACCTCGCCACTGGGAGTCACATGCTCCAACCACTACACCATAACACTTCCACAGGACTCCTTGCTCCAACCACTACACCATAACATTTCCACAGGACTCCTTAACATTTCACAGTCTCATATACCCTTTGCTACCTGTCAATTGAAAAATAAATAAAAAATAATTCAACTCTACGATTCCCGGCATGGGGTTTGAACCAGGGACCTCACCACTGAGAGTCAAGAGCTCCAACCACTATACCATGACACCTCCACAGAACTCTATACACTTTGAAGTCTTTTATATCCTTTACTATCTTTCAATTAAAAATAAATAAAAGAATTCAGCAGCACGATTCTAACAGCAATATGTAAGTTATCGCAGTCAGGAATTGATACCGATGTAGAGTATAATAATTCAGGAACACAATTTATTTCATGAATATTCTGATGGGATCAATACTTTCACTTGTAAAATCAATCTTTTTAATGAATTAATATTTTGGCCATTGTTTCATCACAATAGGATATATAATAACAATTAAGAATACAATGTTCATTTTCCCCCATAATTGTATTAATTTTCTAGACTAATCTATTTTTATGTTTTCTTGCTGTTTCATATTGCAGTCAGTATTAATTATGTGACTTCCTTCCTGGGGGGGGGGGGGGGGGGTTCCAAATCACAATGCTATATCAATAATTAAACATATGATCACAAGTAAGTCTTCTTCTATTCAAGCTACCTTATTTGCATTTATTAGTCTTTCCCTTTTTTTGTTTCTCCTGGTTTCTGGGGGGTTTTGGGAGGGGGGGGGGGGGGGGGGCAGGAGATGTGCCCCATTGCCCCCACCCTCCGACGCTATGCCCCTAATCCAACGTATGAATGCATGTTCGATTTGCTTTTGGAGTGTGATATTTGGGTCACCGCCGAAAGGGGGCAGGGTATGACACATTTTTCACATGTTTATTTCTAATAATTTTGTTTATTTTTTATTTATTTTTAATTTTTTTTTTTTTTTGGGGGGGGGGGGGGGGGGGGCAGGGGACGAGCCATGATGCCCTACGATGCTACGCCCCTGATCCAACGTATGGACGCTGTTTAGTTTGCTATTTGAGTGTGATATTTGGGTCATCGCCAAAAGGGGAGGGGTGTGACACATTTCCCACATCCTCTCGGAGATCCGTTATCTGAGAGTTATGAAATCCCTTAGCACAAATATTATTGGGTGTTCATACTAGGGTCATAAAAGCTCTTAGAGACGATTTATGCATGCATGTATGTTTGTATGTAGGTATATGTTTATTTCACTTTGTTTACTTATTCAAAAATTACTCATTTTGACCAAGAAGTTTAATTACTTCACCGTTTTGTGTAATTAGTATTTTATCAGAACATTATACCAAAAGCAAGATAAACTCAAGAACATCTTAAATGTTGACACACGTTGGGTCATTAAAAATAAAATTTCATAGGTCAGGTTTGTTATACATGCATACTGCATAATACAAGATCTGACTTATTAACTAACTAAAGGGAGTGTTTATATCATAACCTGTTGACTACCTTGCTTGTATTGTTATTCGGCTTTTGATCATTATAGAATTACTCAATATAATAATTTATTTATGTATTGATTTGAATGTGACTTGTAAGCATAGTACTTGACATAATTTTCCTGGAGGCTTCTACACGAACCATGTGAATATGAATGATGCTCGTGTTTCCTCTCACCTTCGATACGGCGGTGTAACCATGGCAACCGTGTGTCAGCGAGAGTGATGCAGTGGCCAATCAGGAATCCCTGCTGCTGCTTCCTGCCATTGTGCGATGATATAAGGCTCGATCCCAGGCTAGATATGTTCCATCCATACATTCACTAAGTTTTGTTTCCGCATGCATTGGGGTAGCATGGTCGGTCTTATTGGGGGGGGGGGGGGGGGGGGGCACACTATGCATTTCTTTATTTGTTTAAAGATTTTCATGTTTATGTTTTGTTCTTGTTATTGTCAATTAACTGATGGGGGGGGGGGGGGGGGGGGCATGCGCCCACTGTGTGCCCACCCCTCTTGGTAGCTACATGTATGCCACAGTTTGCGAAATGCAGTACAGTGATTTGTAATGTTCCTATCATGTCCTCTAATCTCAGGCGCTGATACGGTATAAAGGAGGTGTAATGGGGGTACATACCCTCCCCTTTTCCTGTTCATATGTAAATATTTAATTGATATATGACCCTTATATGTTTTGCTTGCCAGTAGTGAAGGTACGCGTATTGTGCTGCTGATAGATTTCTTCTTTTTTGAGAGAGAAAGGTAAAATGCATCGTCAATACAATTGTTGTTATGTACTTTGTATTGTATACTGAGGAAAATGCTCTCTTCTAAATTGGGTATTCCACTAGATCTTGGCCTATATTCATAGTTAACTTTATAAATGACAAATATATAATAGCGAACAATCAATGTTTGGGGGTTGGATGGAAATCAACAAGAGAAATCAAAGAGGATCCGGCACGCTTTTTAAAATGTTGCACATGGTCATGTGAATGCAAATATAAAATGTTATTGATAAATGGAATTATGTTAGCTAGTATTACAGAGCACACCCTAAACAGTAGCAAATAATTATAACTTGCACCCTTTTAAGACAGTTGTTTTGTGTTGTTTTGTGTATTGGGAGTAGTAGTAGAGGTTGTTGTTATACATGTAGAGGAAAAAGTAGACTATTGAGATATACAAGGTCACCTCATGAAACAACCTTATTCTAGAATAAATTTTATGATAAGCACACTATAGCAAAATTAAAAACTATGCTTAAAGATCCAACATTGATCAAACATACAATGATTCATAATTTTTACATGAGTACTGTTTATGTACATTGTTCTTTTTTATCATTGTTTAAATCATGGACTTTTAAAAACGTTTATGATGGATGAAATTAACTGAATTGAATTAAAGTGAATAGAAAAAAGCCTTGTTACATTGCAAAAGCCAACAGAAATCTCACATAACAATCAAAATAAATACAATCAAAGACGGCTTCATTATTTTATACAGCTTGATCGCCACAAGTCAGATACACTTTTATTGGAATCTCAGTGTCATTCCGATTGGTAATATTAAAATAAACGAGCAAGAAAAAAGAAAACTTCTGCTAGTTTGTACAGCATGTCACAGAGATATACATTATTCTAAATCCATGTTCATGCAAATCTGACAAATTTGTACAAAACAGCGTTAAAATGCCTCCACTATAAAGTAAATCCTACTCAACATATAATATATAACTTACATGTACGCTGTAATATGCTATAAAACATCCAAAATTTATAATATACTTTATATATCGGTAAACATAATAAATAAGCTAGAAATCTATATCCACTATTGTAGGAACTTTAAAATAATTACAAATTACATCAAATGGTGAACATATTAAAATCATACAAAATGTGGCCATTTTATGACACAAGCATATATGAAGTCCATTTTTGTTTACTTCAAATTAGTATGAATTGCACAAAAGATTCATATTTTGTCCAATTAATATAAAACTATATACATTGAATAAGGCTCAAATATTTACATATCAATTTGCATACTTAGTACCAAAAATTGCATCACTTTAATATCAAAATCTTGCTCTTAAATTTCCTAATAAGAACAAAATTGTACATGTAGTCTTATCATCGCAAATAAAAAAATAAATTGTTGACTCAAACAAACATTTATGTTTAAATTTGCCATTGTACTTTTTTGTCTTGTATACAGTATACATCATTGTTACTTTTCTTTTTAAAGGAAACTCATTATGTAATTTATGTTAGTAAATCAAATGAATTGGTTTGTTCTGTGTAGGCCCCTCCCACATTCTGATTTTCTAATTTCTCATATTATAATCTTACATGTATATGTTGCAATCTGTGTATATTTCATAGCTTTTGCTTTTAGAAATTACAGATGAATAATCCACTTTTATATCAACATTTATACAGGAAACTTAAATATATAATTTGTATTAGTAAATCAATTCAATTAGTTTGTCCTGTGTAAACCATTAACATTACCAAACACCTATGACCCTTTTTCCTCCCACATTCTGATGTTCTCATTTCATTATCTTACATGTACATATGTTGCATTCTGTTGTACATTTCAAAGCTGTTGCTTATAGAAATTACAGATTAATAATCCACTTTTAGATCAAAATTTACTGACACTGAATATGAAAACAGTAATGCACTAAAAACTGAATGTGATCACATTATCATCACAAATCATTCCAAATGAACATTATTACAACGGTTACAGGGATATAGCAGCTTAAGAGTTGCCGTTATAATCTCATTCCATGGAGCTACATGTATTTCCTTTCCCCATTGCCGTTTCCCCCTTCCCCTTTACAGGAAGTTGCCCCCTGCCGACACAATTTATTTCCAGCTGTATTCTAAAAAAGTAAAAAGGACAAATTACTTGGTAATTATATATAGCTGGTTCATGACAGTGATGTAAATTGTGGCTTCCTTTCTCGCAATGTAAAATTAGCATATGGGAATATATGGACTGCCACCTGTGCACCATTTCAAGGTAAAGGTAGAGAACCTTGTTCTTGTCCGTATTGATTATTAATCTTGCACAAGTCCTTTTCATTCATTTGTCCAATTATTATTTTATATTACTGTTTATGTTACTGTTTTTTATGCTATCCAATAATAGAGCACTTTTAATACTTGGGCATAATAATCACATAGGAGAATAAAAGTAATTATTGAATATGCTTCTGGTAAATTGTGTTATGGTATTTGTAATATAATATCAAAGTTAATTAACAAAAACTTTTAGAAATTTGAAACTGAAATGTTCCTGTTCTTATAGACAGTAAGATGGTAAATGAAGTTAAATATAGACTTTGAGCCTACACTGCTTCTCTTCAAACAACAAAATGACAAAATATGTCTAGATTCTAAAAAATTAGTTGCATATAATACAATGATTCAAATACAGTTCTCAGAAAGACAAGATTTATACAAAATTGAAAGCAATTTGACCAGGTGAAACAATTGATTACTTCTTTTACAAAATGCATCTTTAGTTTAACCTGTTCACTACGAGATTTTGAGATCTCCATAGACTTTGTACACAACCCACCCGGTTCCCATAGTCAATGGGTTAACTAGATGAAGTACATTTTAAAAAGTCTACAAATTGTAAAATGAGAGAAAATATAATCAAACAATTGTTTTGAACCTTGGTGTTATGTGAAACAATATTGTAAATTGAATGAATGTGCAGATAGTTCCAAACAGATGTCAAATTGTCAATAAAACTACACTTATGAAATTGAAGCTTGTACAAATTAATGTGTTGTTTATCACGGAGCACAATGTCATGTTGTGCCAAGTCACATTATATTACAAGAAGATAATTTGTTTTCCTTTGATGGTTGAATGGAATCACTCTTGGGAGAGCGATGACTCCTTTTACATTAAGTCACATTACTTTACAAGAAAGTAATTTGTTTTCCTTTGATAACTGAAAGGAACAACTCGCGAGACAACGATGACTCCGTACCCTCAATCTCTGGGCACTAACAATACAATTGTCATCAGTTTATCTCCGGATGTACTCGATCTCATGCTTTCTGACAATGCTTCCCTATTTGCACAAGAGAATTTATTTTGTTTTCATAAGAACAGTTAACCCTTTGCTTATAGTAACCTAGTTATCCCTCTATTAACTCTATTGGGGCTGCAAAGTCTAGTAGGAAACAGGTTTATTGTGTATCGCATCTTTAGAATGCCCTTGTTACTCCAATTCCATGTTTGTATAATGTGCTTCCAGGTGATATTCATTAGTTCTCTATTAAATACACACATTTCATGTTGAGCTAAATCCCCATTGAATATTAAACTGACTCCCCATTGCATATCTTTGATTGGCAGGTGCTGTAACATTTTCTTCAGGGTTCAACAGGTTTTTATGTAAAATCCTATAAATTCAAATGAACTTTTTGTAGTTTACACCCATACTGTATGGACCTGTACAGAACAATGCTGCATTTTCTTGTGTATACCTGTACTGTGCTCACAGCAAACAGATTTTCATCATTTATCTGAATCTATGATGCTTACTTTAGATGAGTTATGATCATGTCTCGACACTCCATTGAGTCTTGTATTCTTCCATATCAAACCTAACCCACTTTTTCAGTTGAAATCAATAAAGGTAAAGCAAACTTTAAAGAGAGACAGTTTCCAAAGAAAATAACAATGCAAGCAATTTACATATTAAATAGCAGAAAATAACTTATACTATGATTTTCTCTAGGATGATAGCAACATAAAAGCTAATTGTGCTTCAGTCACTTCAAGTTATACATTTCTGCTACAATAGGAGCCGAGAAGTTTAGAGAAAACATGCACCTGTATAATAATCATTGTTCACTGCTCATTTCTTCCCTTCAAGAAATTCAATAATTTCTTTAAAAAAATATCAACCTACTGTTTTGCTGTTACTGTCAACAGATAACTCACGACATGACTCTGCACTATCTAATCTACATTCGCATATCTACACTACAAAATATTTCTTTGAATGTGTTCTTCATCATAAGATACTACAAGCAAAAAGCATGGACAAATTCAGACAACTTCATAACTTTGGGGCGTTGGTCTACAGTAATCATGAAATAATTTGCTATGTACACTAGGATACAGTTGACAGCGGTTAACAAAATGGAGTTTATAAAAGAATGAATGATTGTGCAATATAGGTGAGATCCATTTCTTTCCAACACTGAACACATCCACTGTATTTACTTCTCATGGATTATGCACAGTACCTGTTGCTTCTGCATGTCTTTGCACAAGTACGTAAAACATCTTCTAAGAATTACAGTCATCCTACATGTACATGTAGCTCTTTATCAAAGAAGTCATAATCTGGCTCATAATAAGTTAATATGTTACCTTTGTTTGTTAGCTGTACACATAACTATGTACAACTAGTTTTTGTGCACACATAGGTTGTACAGCATACCCCTAACCAAAGATGTAACCCTCTTGCCTATGGGAGCCTAGTGGGTCCTGCATTAACTCTAGGGTAATTGAAAAGTTCAGGAGGGAACAGGTTAACTCCCTTAAACGATCTGAACAATCATGAATGACTTTCCCTCTTCTCAGATTTAGTCATCATCTGATACCATGTCGCTGAACCCCCCTGGAAAAGATCAGATAGTGAGGAGGCCCTCTGAACCCCCGGGATATCTCTTCCTGTGATCTCATGGTACCCTAGCCCCTTCCCTGACCAATGGGGGTATTCTATAGCCTACTTCTCAACTGATGGGGGTGAGCCATAGCCCCTCAGTGGGGGTACTCTATAACCCACTTTCTGATAAGGGTGAGCCATAGCCCCTCCCCGTATCAAGTGGTCAATGGGGGTAACCCATATTCACTCCCCTAATCAATAGTGGTAATCAATGTACCCCTTCCTTGACCAGTGTTGGTATTCCATCACCCACTTCTCAACTGATAGAGGTTAGCCATAGCCTATAGCTTTATCAATAATGGTTATCAATTTACCCTTTAATAGGGGTAAGCCATATACCGCCTGTCCATTACAAGCAGGGGTAAACCATACACCCTCCCACTACCAACTGATGTAAGCTAAGTATATACAGTCAAACCTGTCTTAGTGGCCACCTGTCTATAGCAGCCAACCTGCCTATAGTGGCCACTAAAAATGATCCCCTGCAGAGAAAAACAATCGAATGAACCTGTCTTTAGAGGTCACCTTTCTAAAGTGGCCACTTTTCTTTCTTCCCCTTGGTGGTCACTATACACAGGTTTGACTGTACTCCCCATTTTGGGGTAGGGTAAACCACAGATACCTTCTCTTTCCAAGTAGGGGTAAGCCATGCATCCCTCCCTTACCATTAAGGGTAAGCAGAAATACACTCTCTTACCAATAGGGATTAGCCATAGGTACCCTCTCTTTACAAGTAGGGATACATCACATACCTTTCCCTTACCAGTAGGGGTAGGTAATAGCCCCTCCCTTGCTATTAAGGGTATGCCAATATACCCCATTCTTCCAATGGGGTTAGCTCCAGTTACCTTGAATTCTCTTTCCAAGTAGGGGAAATCATACCCTTCCCTTACAAAAGGAGTACATCTTTGCCCTATCCATAAAGCATAAGCAGGAAAATACACTCCTTTTATCCCTCTACCAGTAGACCCTATCCAAGTGACCTTCTTTTATCAGAAGGGGCGAGCAATATACCCCTACACTTTTCAATAGAGGTAATCCACTACCCCCATATCAACCAATAGTTGTAAGTCATGGTCCCCATGGAGCATCATGAATGCAGGGTTATTCACACCCCTAGCTTCCCGATAACCCTCCTCAAGTTGTGCCCCACATAAACACTCAATGACATATCATGAAACAGTTCATAGTTGTATGTTCATCTTGCTGCATAAGAGTAAGAAGGGCATTAAGTCAATTTTTGTTGAGTTACCATATCCTCTCTTAGAACTTTACAATATACCATCTTGTAGGTCAGAGCCTCCACTACGGATGACAACATTGTAGGTAATAAATAATTACAAACTTTAAGATATTAATAAAGATGATAGGAGAGCTACATTTGGTTTAAACAACGCTTCAAAACTTAAAACCTGATTATCTCAAAAGCTAAAAAAAGTGACTAAGTTCCTTTGTCTTTCTCACTCGACGATCTATACTCAGTGTGTGGCATTCTCTGTAGTGGAATCCTATCAGGGTTCATCTGTAATTCATGTTCTAACAAACCTCCCCGGAAATTCATTTCCCAGGCCCATCCTGAGGATAAGTTGTTGAATAATGAGTCGTCTTCCTCCGCTCTGAAGCCATTGGGGATGACCGTTGTTCCTCAAATATTAATTCAGCCCTTTGGTCAATCTCGCTAATGTTCTGTGTATGTTAATTTCCCCCCTGAATTCAAGTGTTCTGTGTGTTTTGTTCTTCAGAGGATCTCTTTGTATTTCATTCATGCTCAGTCCTTCAGCCTATTCAAATATATTTTATAACATTCTCATGTTTCTTCTTACAGCAAACCCCAAGTATTTCCTTCAATTTTAAAATATTTATTTATTCGGTCAATCTTCTCTACAGGTTGCTCCCTTAAGGCAGACCCCATGTATTTCCTCCTAGATGCTTATGTTGCTTTGTTCAGCCAATGTCTGTGTCTTTTCCTCATAATTACATCCCCTTGATCAGCTGCATTCCTGCATTCAGTCAATCTCACTGTATGTATTTCCTTCATGCGTGTGATCTCCTTCTTCAGCCTATCACCATGTAGTTACTTCAAGCAATTTTTCTTAGTATCACCCAAGTCTGTCAATCAGTCAGTCTTCTGATCCCTCATGTCACCCTCCTTCATTCAGTCAATATTCTGTTCCCCCATTCAGTCAATCTCATAAGTTGGGGTCCTCCAGCAGTAGTCTTGACTCACCGTGCTTCATCACAAAACAAATTCCCCATTCCCCTATCCCCCATTCACTTAGTTTTCCTTCTTTGTTCAGTCAATCTTCCATTCCCTCAATCATCCGCCTTCCTTCGTTCAGTCAACCTCACTGTTGGGGTCCTCCAGCAGTAGTCTTGACTCACCGTGCTTCATCACAAAGAAGTCATCCAGGGGCAGTCCCTTGTCCTCCAGGGCCCTCCGCACTTCCTTGGGCGGATCCAGATAGTGCTGAGGCATCAAGCAAAACAGAGAGGGGGGGGGGGGGCAGAGAAAAGAAGAAGAGAGGCAGAAAAGGAAAGGAGAGAGGGGGAGAGATTGAGAGAGAGAGAGAAAGGAGACAAACAGAGTAAAGGAAAGAGAGCAAGAGGGGCAGGAGGGATTGAGAGAAAGGGGAGGAGAAAGGGAATGTGGACAATAAGTTGGACAGAGAGGGGAGAGAGATGAAGAGGACAGAGAGAGATAAATAAGAAGAGAGATAGGAAAAGAGGCAGGGAGAGAGATGGGAGAGAACAAAGATTATTATCAGGTCTCAAACTAGCACAGGAAATGGAACATAGTGTATACATAACATTTGCAATGTGAGATTAATCCCCTCACACCACAACCCCACATATGGCTACCATATTTCTTCATGCACCTGAAGCCCACAGGGTCAAAAGGGTTATTCCGGAGTCTTCATGTACAGACAGTGAGTCACTGTACAGGAGGTAGCAGTCAGCAGGACCAGGAACATACTGATCATGCTACAACAATCAAAGGCAAATATTACAAAAACAAACTCATTTGCTGACTGCCAATATCGTATTTTACTTTTAAACAAGCACTGTTGCTCTCTTTACTTTGTTTTATTGCTTTTAAGTATTTGGTGTCTGACACAGTTTTGGCTTCATCATGGTATGATGAGTGAGTTGATGCTCTGGGCATCTCACACAGATACTGTAGACCCATTCCTCAAGAGAGGAGATGGGAGGAGCAGTTTGTAGCGGTGCTAATGAAAGCCAGATTCTGAAACACATTTTAGTTACCATTTTCCGAAGAACAACCGACAATACTCATCTTTCTGTCTGCAATGTGGACTATCATAAATAAATGATTTTCAAATATAGATTTATCCAGAGTGATGAACTATTCTATATCTCATAGAAAGGGGCATGAACATTCTACCTTTATGTACCTGGTCACACAGATACCAAACAGAATAAATACAGCTCTTACAAATATATTTTCTTCACTTTTACTTGCTTTAAAACTGGATTATCAAGATTTGAGTTACAATAAATGACATTTTAATATATACAGCTACATTACCGCCATGTAGGAAGGTCCACCGATGGACACTCGAGGCTTTCTGTGCTTTATCACCATGCTTTACAAGGGTTGCAGTGGGCTGGGTGCTTGATCCACCAGTAACCAAACCAGTAAATTACCCAAACCCCTAACACTAGTCAATATACATACCTGACTGCCTAGTCTGAATTCGGTACCCTGATGTATTCCCAGGGCTTTGCATGCTTCAACATCCTCCTGGATCTAAAGAGTTTAGAGGGGCTATAGTAAACCAAGTTGCTTGAACAACCTGTAGCATACCCAAACCAGGAACATAACCACACCCCCCAAACAGACCCAGAAGATATACATCCTTGAACACAAAAAAGTAAATATCCACTATACATACCTCACTGCCAAGTGGGAAGGTACCCAATGGATGCCCAGGGCTTTGCATGCTTCTTCCTGTATCTGAACTGCTTCATATGGACCACTGTGGACAGGGGCTGAGGGTGCTTGAACAACCTGTAACATACCCAAACCAGGAATATACCTACACCCCAAACACACAAAGGCAAAGTAGCTATTATACATACCTCACTGCCAAGTGGAAAGGTACCCCAATGGATGCCCAGAGACTTGCGTGCTTTAACATCTTCCTGGATCTGAACTGCTTCCCAGGGATCACAGTGCATGGGATTCTTGAACCACCTGTTATGAGGGGAGTTAGAGAGGAGAGTTTGATTGGAAGATGGCTTCATGCAATTACCTCATTGGCCATGGGGAAGGTGCCCCAGTGAATGCCCACTGATCTCCGTGCATTCACATCGGCGTGGATCTGGACTGCCTCTTTCGGGTTGACGTGCTGGCCGTGCATCACAAATCTAGGTAGAGAAAGAGAAGATAGGAAGGGTGCAGAGTTATTAATAAAAAGTGCAGGTTATAGTGAAAAAATAATGAAAATACATGAAGTCTCCATTTATGCTGATGTGTTCTGAACAGTACCTTTGAGATTCTGAAATGTTCATAGACTTTGTACATAACCCACCCGGTTCCCATAGTCAAGGGGTGCACCCATTAAATGGGTAGGATTTTACCAAACATTTCTTAGGGTTCGTAAGACAATGTTTTCTACTTTATCAGGTACACCTGTTGAAGGGATAACATACTCTTTGCAAAAGCCCAATTCAGCAGAGAATACTGTAGTTAATGTGCAAAAGTACTGTTCAGCTAGTGCACAAGGTAGCATAGGATGTTTACATGTGGGCTTGGCGCAAATTAGCCCCCAGAAGGTTGCAAACATTCGGATGAATTCTGTAGCTCAGCCAGCAAATTATCCAGTTTAATAAAGTTTTAGTATCAAGCTGCCAAATAAATAATTAGCTAAAGAGGCTATAAATATATTCTAAAAATACTATCATAAATAAATGAGTAATATCGCTGTTTGTGATAAACAAAGATTAAACAGATTGTTACTAAATATATATGCATCAATTCAAGGCATAAGATGTTAAAGAAGAGAGAATACAGATTTCAGAATGTACACATATCATCTATCAGAATGTATTAATGAACCCCAAAAATAATGTGATATGTGTTACAAATATTAATAATAAAAAAATAAACATTATTCTGAGGACTTCTCAATACTTTGTGGAAATAATTTTAGTAATTTTGAGTTTCAATAATTGCAAACCTGTTTATTACCCTGTGAAAACAAGATACACCAAGACCAATATACTACAAGAATCTTCAGAATTGAAGGAGGCAGTTCATTATGAAGAAGAAGAGTTAAGGTGTACAGTTTAACCAATTGCCTACTGGAATCTAGTAGGTCATGTGTAAGCTCTAAGGGGTTTATACAATCTAGTAGGGAACAGGTAAGTGAAACTTTATGCAAGGGCCGGGTCATGCATCCTTTATTTCTCAGGATTCATCTGTTATTTTTCAGAAAGGCTTCGATCAAGATAAGTCAGAATAACAACCAAAGACTTTTCCATCTTGTAGATGAAAGCTTATTAATCTGGACAATAACCTGCATTGGCTTCTCATTTCGCTAATATCATCAATATTGGAAGCATAAATTGGGTTTCTGTAGTGAATCTTTACAAAACATTTACTTGCGACTCTCTCTTGAAACCATTGTGGTAGAAATAAGTGCATTTCTCTATTCTTGAACATTACAGTTATAATGATTATTGTATCAATCTTAAAATCATAGATTTGTATGGTACAAGCTTCTTCAACACTTTTGCTAGTGTACCTTCCCCTTATCTTGAATAATATGGTAATAATAACTTGTGTAATCCATATCAACCTTGATGTGTTTCCTTATCACATCAGAGGGGAATGAAAGGGCCAAGACTTAGTAGAAATAAATAAGATAATATTTGACTAACGTGTATATAAAAAGGTCAGAACAGTAGGAAATATCGCTACCCAGACCTTGCGGCTATTAAAAGTTGACTTGCAAAATGAGAGTCCCAACAGCCGACACACAGGAAACAAGGGAACACAATATCAAAATATGACACTGCGGCCTGGGCAACACGTCTAAAACAGACTGACCAAGTACATTGTATATCGTTGGGTGAGAGCAAGTAGGGATCAAGTCCATTTTGGGCTATATTGAGTTATATATTATGCCATCTTGTAGGTTGGAGCCATCTCTAAGCAATGTGAAATTTTCAAAGTGACTTAGCACCCTTCTCTTTCTTAAATTTCCAGATAATCTTGTCTAATTTGGGGAGTATTCATCAACTATAAAACAGAGCTACATGGCTTTCAAACTTTAAACATGATCATCTCAGAAGTAAAAAAAGTGACTTATAGCGTCCTTCTCTTTCTAAACCAATGATATGATTAATCCCCTTTCAACCCACGAGCGTCCAATTCCTAATCAATGTTTTCCTATTTGGTCAGTCTTGTTTGCACTGACAAGTGTGACAGGTGGATCGCTCCAGCCAGGCTTGCTCAAGTCCTTACATTTGTCACAAAATTGGCAAGGAGTCCGTCTAAAATGACTATTTCACTTTTGAACCCATTCAGGACCATCCATAATGCAAACTATTGGGGATTAGTGAGTGAAAAAAATTTATAACTAATTTTGAAATTCTAGCCAAGCGTGCAGTTCTACATCTCAAGAAATTCCCTCTGAGATGCTGAAGACTTTGTACATCACCTATCAGGTTTCTCTTAGGCAGTGGGTTAAATAATTGTAGTTTCCCCATGGAAAGACAACTAACTTCATCTAATTTATCAGATTCTGAAGATTTTTGCAGTAGTTTAATTAGTAGGTACAGACATATTAAACAACTAGATAAACACCCTAAAAAAACTTTGTTTTCAAGAAGTAGACTAGGTTCTTTTGCGTGAATGAGATGTGAATATATAATACACATGACCTCCTTTTATCTTCCTATCCAATGGACAGAATTTTTTCCGAAGAATCATTTCCGACATATTTGGGAAGCATGAGGGAGGCAAATAAACATCCAAGCTAGCTGATAACTGACAGGTTAAACACTATATGCTCTAAAAAAAGGGAAAAAAAGAAGAAGTTACACGAGATGAGTTGGCTCAGATTTCATGCATTTGAACTGCATCTGTGAGGTCTCCAGTCAGAAGCATCATCACTGAGCCAACTCTCCTATGCTGTAGTGTACCACATGTCATCTCGCTTGAATCTCCCCGGAAGCACTGTACATATGTATTTATTCAAACAAGGAAGGCAGGAACTCAGATTACACTGCAGGGTAATTACCTTGGAAAGTTGAAACCAAAGCCTAAAGATGTTTCAAATTTGAGCTGAAAGTTATGAAAAACAACTCTCTGATTTGACAGAAACTGAACAGTTAACCTGAAGCACACTCCCTGCTTACACTAACAGCAAAAAAGCCATATACTTTCATAAACATTTTATATTACATAATATTGTATTTTCTTTATGCATTTTCAAGTTTGAGCAAATTAACCAGTTCACTTCTAGTTTGTATTAATCCCCATAAAGCGACTATACAGGACCCACCAGGTTTAAGTAGACAATTGGTTAATAACTGCCATGTATACAGGATACGTATATCATTATGGTAATTTATTATATTGTGTGAAGTGTTACCAGTATGTATCCAGTGATCCATTAATAACAGTTGTGCCTTACTGCGCAATATGCTCATTTAACCAGACACTGATTCAACTAATTTTAATCCGCTGGTAATCTGACAGGCCGCAGACTGACTGGATTAAAGACTAAACTAATGACCCTCTACAGATCCTAATGCAACTCTTGCAAGTACATCTGCACATAATGTAACAACTGTTGATATTATGTGTTTAGTTTACACCTGACACTGATTATCCAGTAACATCTGTTTCATTCTTGTTCTCTTGATGCTTCAGTTAATTAACGTAAGCTTTTTAATTCTTGGATCATTGAATTATTCACCAGGTCAAACAATGTACATGGATCTTGACTCCAAGGATAATAGTACATACATCACATTAAAGGGATCTAGTATCTTTGTTGACATGTGCAAAAAGTGATTAATGATTGATACAAATGTGTGTTGTTGTGATCTGATGTCGAGTAATGTGTGAAAATTTCACGTTTAATGGATATTATATGGCCAAGTAATGAGTGAATATGCAAAGTGATATTCATGAACTCATTGTACTGACTTTGTACACAGTTATAACTTTCCAGTGGATAATTAAAAATCTGAACACTTCAATCGTTACTAAATATCTTTTTAACAAAAGGGAAATTTGATCTGTAAACCTCTTTCATGCTTCTATTGGTAATACGGATACAACAAGGTACATGTATGTATGAACCACTAGAGTTCCAAGTTAGAATGTGGTTGGACAATGTTGGACAATGTTACTAGATCCCTTTAATTAGACTGTATACAAAACAAAATGGTACCAACTATAAACTTATCACCCCTCAGAACTAATTTGTTTTGTTTTGTTTTGTTTAACTTACTTTTGGTTTCAAATTGCTGGATTATTTCATGTTTCAGGAGGTCAACAATCTATATAGATGGATAGAGCCGGCCCGGTGATTTAAAAAGAGTACAGTTAACATAACATACAAAACAAATATTTATTTATAACCAAACGCTAACCTACATGCTTTAATACATATATATATATCCCCAAAGAATTCATTCAAGCTATTCCTGTCAATGTGTTTTTTTTTGTCAACAGGATAATACAACAGTATATGTGACCAGATATAACAAAACCCTGCACTTGTAGGTAATTCATGTTTTGGAGAAATCGGCATTATAAGTTCACATAATCATGTAAAAGACTTCTTTATTTGTAAAAATTGAAAGTCATATCTTTGCCAAATAATGTCCAATATTTTAGAACAAGGCATTATATTAAAGCTTGTGACAAGGCTTTCTAATGGCTTGAAGATCTAAATTTTTAGTTTTACAGACAAGTGCATTTGTTTGCTATATCCTGTCACATAATAAATGTAACCTAACTTTTGAAGCCAAGTTATGTTTCTAAACTACACCTTAGCAGCCCCACCCTTTGTGAATGTATAAAGAACACTTAAACTACTACCCTCATCCAAAGTATATCCCCAAGAAATGACAAGCTATTTTTTACCAAGGTCGTAGTTAGACAGAATACGTGACAATTTTATGTAACCCTCTTTTTGAAGCCAAGTTCGTTTATAAACAAGACATCATGGGCTGTCCCAGCACATACATTATACAATGTAGTTCAATGTTTGTGCATCATCTAAAAACACTCATCTAAGTATATCCCTAATAAATGAATCACACTTATTATTATCAAGGTTGTAGTTGAAAGAAAACTACTTGACAATTCTATTTAACACACTTCTCAAAGACAATGTTGAATTATTTTAAAACTAGACCCCATGGCCTTCACCACCCTGTACAAATGTATTCTAGTTCCATGTATGTATGCATCATCTACAAACACTTGTCTACAAGTATATCCCAATAATGGAGAGAGGCTATTTTCGCCAAGATTGTGTTTGAAAAGGTTATTTTGAAAAAATAGTTCAACCTACCATTAGTTGCCAAGTTTATTAATTTATGGGCTCACCCTTTAAATGTGGAATGTAGTTCAATTTTTGCTTCATCTAAAAACACTCGTGAATCTAAAGTTTATATCCAAATAATTGAATGAAGCTTTTCTTACCACTGTTGACTTGTAGTCGAAAAAATGGCCTCGCCCTTTCCAAATTGAAGTCACTGTGCCTCATTTACAAAGACTCATCGGAAGTAAATCCCCACGTATTGAATCAAGCTGTTCTTGCCAAGGATGTGTTCAAGAAGGTTACTTGGAAAATTAATGTAACCTACTTTTTTAAGCCAAGTTCATTTATGAACTAGACCCCATGGGCTCACCCTTTAAACATACAATACATTTTAATTGATGTACCTCAAATACAACCACTCATCTATGGGTATATATTCAAATCATTGAAAGAAGCTTTTCTTGTCAAGGTTGCATTCGAAAAGGATATTTGAAAAATTAATGTAACCTACTTTTAGTAGCCAAGTTCATTTATTAACTAGACCCCATCGGCCCACCCTTTAAATGTACAATATATTTCAATTTCTGTGCCTCAACTACACTCATCAAAAGTATATCCCCATGAATTGAATCATGCTATTCTTGCCAAGGCTATATTAAAAAAGGTTATTTGAAAAATTAATTTAACCTACTTTTTTAAGCCAAGTTCATTTATGAACTAGAACCCACAGACTCACCCTTTAAACATTTCAATTTATGTACCTCAACTACAAACACTCATCTGTGGGTATATCCCCACAAATTGAATAAGCTATTTTTGCCAAGGTTGCGTTAGAAAAAGGATATTTGGAAATCAATGTAACCTACTTTTTTGTAGTAGACCCTCATCATTTAAGCACCAAGGACCTCATTGGTTCTCTAGACTAAATGTAATGTGAAGGACATTGCCTTATGCCTTTTATATCTTTAGTGTGTCATGTTTCACCAAAATAAACCTGCACATTTACATGTACAGTACATTTAAACATAATGGAAACTGAACAAACATTAATTGAATAAATTAAAATGAGCAAAGAAATTGGACACCACTGGGAATCGAATTGCTGGAAAAGTGCCCTTAACTGGGCTATAAACTTTTTACAGCAATACTTTCCAGAAACCCTTTCAATGCCAGTTTTATATGGATAAGAAAGCAAACTATGCAAGGTGCAAGGAATTAAACAAAGTGATGTAGCTAAGGTCAATACAAAAAAAAAGTTCATTCTAGAAAGAAAACAACTCTAAAATGGTACCAACAAATATACAAAATTAAAATGCGTTTATGGGGTACTTGACTAGATTGACTAAATTAACTTTGACTAAATAGGCCTACAAGTGTGGGTATATAATTAAATCAGTTTATTGTGTAGGTCATAATCTGAAGATGACCAACTTTTTTACAAATTAAACGTCAATGCCAGCTTGCCCCAATTTATTAAGGTCCAAGATCTGATAAGGGAGGGGGCCGGTGCACACCGAGTTTAAACTCAATTTAAGCTTGGTGGAAAAACACTAGTTGCAGTAACAGTCATTGTGCACCAAAGTGAATTACCCAACAGACCGAGTGCCTTGGGCTGAGGGACTAGAACATGGTCCAGCCCAGTCACCATGGCAATTAGAATTAATGGCTCTAAATCAGCGATGTTAATACTAGTATGACATGTACATTAAAGGACTTAGTAAAGCATAGATACGTTCCTTACTGATTCAACCATAAAGGTCTATCCAACCATTATCTAGACAAGTTGCAGTAACAGTCATCAAAGTAAATTACCCAACAGACCTAGCGCCTTGGGCCGAGGGCTATAACCTGACCCAGCACAATCACCATGGCAATGAGAATCAATGGCTCTAACTCATTGCTGTCAATTTATATACTAGTATGACATGTACTGTACATTAAAGAAATATGTTCCTTATCATTTCAACCGTAAAGGGGTCTATCCAAGCAATATCTAGAGATCGGTGGAACTGGCGCTGGTCCTGAGTCATGTTGAGACCCCCCCCCCCCCCCCCCCTCCCCCCCAACACCCTCTGGTTAGGTGCATGGGGGGTTCGGACAAGAACTGGGGGAGGAAACTGAACATTTGTCATGCATGCTCTGGGCCCCCTATGGCACAAAAAAGTTACACTCGATCGATTGAAGCATAATTTCATATTCAACCAATCAGAACCGAGCATTTGTAGGCACGCGCCTGATTCAATTATTTTGTAGGTTTTGTGTACAGGACCTCTAATCAACCAGCTCAGCTCCCTATGGAGTGTTCCTTCATCAACTCCTTGATTCTCTTTTGGATCTCTAAAATAAATATTTAGTAGGAGCCCCCACCCCCATATTCCTTTTTCTGAAAAACTGAGTTGATTTTGGTACAACAAGAGCTAGGCTAAATCCAAACATTGCTTTACAAACACTGTATTACCCAACTACTGTGTCTATTCCTTCCCTTTAATTTAGTTTTCATTAAGATTGTGACATTTTTGTACTTCCTGAACTACTTGTTCAGTGTACATGCTAACTTTAAAAGAAAATACAGAATCTTCAACTTGTCTCAAATTACTTGTTGATGCACAGCAGGGTTAGAGTCCAAACAATAATTAGGTTAAGTTTGACTTTTAAATTATCTATTCAGAACATTTAAATCATAAGACAAAATAACAAATATAAATGGCAATTTCACAATTAATTATACAAATTATGGTTTTGGACCCCATAGAAGCAGAAGCTTGTAGATTGGTGCCCTTTGTCTTACTTGTATTGTTTGTATGAATAAACTATCACTTGTATTTAATAATTGTGTTGCAAGCAATTGTTAAAGCCTGATGTCTATCATCAGTAATGCCAAGGAAGCATGTCAACGGCTTCAGACACAGTTGCACAAGTAATATCCAAAGAGAGACATGTCATGTGAGTATCATAGAAAGTGCATATTACATCAACGGATGAACAATATCAATTAATGCGTACAACTCGATATCAGACATGGATTGACAATATATCTCATCGATGTCTGCTAAGCGCTAACACGTGATAACAGATTACGAAATTGGCAAAGAAACTATTTGTAAGTTGAGAAAGAAAAGGGATTTGTGAACAACCCCACAAGATCATCGCTGACTCATTGAGTCATTGATACAGGGTCAAATGTGGTACAAAAGATCTATTATAGTTGATGACAATAACAACAAACAACAAATACAATGATGACAGATGCAAATTTAACTGCAATACATTGACAAAGCAAGGAAGATGACAAACAATCATCAATTCTACAAAAATAAAATAACAAAATAGTGCAATAGTATATGTCTGCTTCAGATATAAGATTTAGGTGTCAATGAGAAGATTTATCTGATCATGATTCATTTATTTAATTTGTATCTTCTTAGTCATCCTCATGTTTAAAATTAGTTCAAATAAAAAGAGCTCTATATCCCTTTAGATGATCACTAACACTTTCTGAAGTTGACTTCTCCTTACGGAGTGTGTCAGGTTTATACATGTAAGTTTCTAACAATTTGAGCATTGAAAAGGAGTTTGTGATGAACAATCATCAAGAGCACTACTTAGGTCAGTGGTAGATCACTGGTCTAGAAAACCACAGGTCGCAGTTCTGAGTCCCATCAAAGCCTCATTTCCTTTGCCCTTTTTGTTATAAAGGCACAACATTTTGTTAAAGATTCTAGGTAGATTTCTTACCTTGGTTCATATGCTCCTATGGGGATAGCTGCCAGATCAAAGGGGCCATACCGTCTCCCAATCTCCTCGAAGCCCCGGCAGTACCCAGTGTCTCCCGCAAAGAAGAAGCTATGATTAGGTCCCATGATGCACCACGACCCCCACAGGGTCTTGAACCTGTCCGTGGGGGTGCGCTGCCCCCAGTGCTGGGCGGGGGTGAATGCAAAGGTGACGTTGCTATGCGCCGGGATGCAGTTCTCCTGCCACCAGTCCATCTCAATCACGTTCTCGCACCCCATACTGGTCATCCAGTCCAGGAGCCCTAGGGGCACGAACCACCGCAGCTCGGCTCCGAACCGGGAGTTCAACGCCGTCACTGAGGGCGCATCAAGGTGGTCGAAGTGGGAGTGGCTTATCACCACGGCGTCAATCTTTGGCAGTTCTTTGACGGAGCAGGGCGCTGGTCTGTATCTCTTGGTGCCCATCCAGGAGAGAGGGCCGCAGCGATCGCTGAAGACCGGGTCGGTGAGGACGGAGATGCCGTCAAACTGGACAAGAGTGGTCGCGTGGCCGATCCATGTGACTCGGACGCCCCCAATGGGAGGGACTCGCACCTCGTCTCGGTCTGGTTTCAGGACGGGTAGTGTCTTCTCAAGCATCTGTCAAGAAAATAAGGAAAGGAGCAAATAATTGTTAGTCAACATGATAAATCTTAAACAGTTCAAGTCAATAGTATAATAATAATAATAATAATAATAATAATAATATATTAAATTTATATAGCACCTAATATTTAAAGTTATGTAATAATAATAGTAATAGTTATTTATACAGCTGGGCAATTCCACGATAAAGTGGACATGACCACCAAATTTTCAAAATGGTCAGATAGTTTCAATTTTGGTATCAAAATAAAGCTTAAGAACTGAATTTTTAAAGTCTGACCTTTAAAATAGAAATATACATCAGGAACATATTAAAATATGCGCATAAAATATGAATAATTAATTTTCACCCAAATGTCTGGAAAACGTGTTGAAAATAAATCAATGTAGCAAGAGCAAGTAAGACAGGAGGTAAAAACTTATTATATTTTCTCAGAGGTTTAGGGTTAAATGTAATTAAAAAAATCATTGAAGTTCATTTTTTTCATTTTGATACGCTTCATTGAACAATTCATTTATGATAAAGAATATTGTCCCGGTGTTACGGTAAAAACTGATATTTTTAGCATTGTAAGAAAATTACGAACACAAACAAAACAAACTTAAATTGCCCAAATCTTGACCACACATATCTACCATAAACAAGTATCAAAATGATGATTGGACATTTCATTAATTAATTAAAAATGGTTGAATAGTGGTCCCGGTGTTACGGTCACTGTAACACCGGGACTGTAACACCGGGACTTACATTGCAATAGTACAGGGAGCATAGAGAATCACTGCATACTAAAGTGACCAGCTAGTTTATGTCATGTTGGGGTGGTAGCTTGATGCATACATACTAAATTGTTGCTTGATCTACTACCTAAAGTAAAAATGTTTTGAGTTTTTAGTAAGACAACCCATTTTTCCATAGACTTTGTACATTTACAGTCCCGGTGTTACAGTGAATTTTGTATATTCTAGTTCATAATTATCTTGATAATAGTTTTTTTTTACAAATAACACCCAATTATTATTATTGAGTCTCTACTACAACAAATCAACATAGCCACTTTTCAAAATGTTCACTAACTTCAGAGAGTTTTGCCAGTAAAGTAAGACAACCTGATTTTCCATAGACTTTGTACATACAGTCCCGGTGTTACGGTACAATTTTGTATACTCTAGTTCATAATTATCTTGATAATAGTTTTTTTTTTACAAATAACACCCAATTATTATTATTGAGTCTCTACTAAACCAAATCAACATAGCCACTTTTCAAAATGTTCACTAACTTCACAGAGTTTTGCCAGTAAAGTAAGACAACCTGATTTTCCATAGACTTTGTACATACAGTCCCGGTGTTACGGTACAATTTTGTATACTCTAGTTCATAATTATCTTGATAATTGATTTTTTTTTACAAATAACACCCAATTATTATTATTGAGTCTCTACTTAACCAAATCGATATAGCCACTTTTCAGAATATTCACTAACTTCACAGAGTTTTGCCAGTATAGTAATACAACCTAATTTTCCATAGACTTTGTACATGCCCTTTCAGAGGTCCCGGTGTTACGGTCCCGGTGTTACGGTACAATTTTTTATATGCTAGTTCATAATTATCTTCATGATAGATTTTTTTTCCAATTAACACCTAATTATTATTATTGAGTCTCTACTAAACCAAATAAATATAGCCAAGTTTCAAAATGTTCATTAACTTCACAGAGTTTTGCCAGTATGTAAAGTGTTAAAAAAAGCATGTCCTTTTTGCGTCCCGGTGTTACAGTAGTAATTAATGATGCGTAACTCATTAATAAATTTTGTATTAATTTTTTTTTTCAAAGTTGCTTGTGATAACAGTCAAAGATATACAATAAAAGATTGTTCTCATTCTTTACACTTAGTTTGTTATTTACATTTGGAAAGTGAAAATGTGTTCTGAAGTGTCCCGGTGTTATCGTGGAATTGCCCAGCTATTGATCACTTTAGATTCATAGTGCTTTACACTATTATTATTACCCTGCTCAATGGATATACACAGCAATCGTTCTGTGGTCAGACCCAAAAGATGAATCACGAAGGGACCTTTATAGCTGGGACCTGTTTCATCAAACTTTGCTAATTGTAAATAACCAACTATTTTAGCAATCAACCTTACAGATCTTAATTAGCTGTTGCCATGGTAGTAACAATAATTGAACATTAATAACAATCAAACAATTTTGATGAAACAGGTGGTCCCTGATCTAGAGGAGATATGAATGAACTAATGGACAGACAACTACAAACTCAAACAAAACATGATAAATACATTGACCAAAGTGAACATGATGGGATTAATATAATTCTTAGTCACCATCTGATCTGAATGATAGATTATGTCAAGTTGAAGTTCAGGGCAAGTTGAAATTCAAAGTCAGAATTTGACATATTATCTTCAGAAACCTGCAACCGTTTTACATGAAATTAATAAATGTCTGGTAGACAATTAAAAATGGCTGTTATGAACCATGAACCATTACAAACAGACTTCATGTAGAGACTTTTCAAACAAATTATCAAACTTCAGTGAAATAACCAGTAATCTTTCAAGAAGCTGTCAGATTCTTGCTTACATAGACACTGATGAGGGTGGACATATAATTATAATAATGTCAACCACTAGCTACATGCACCCACACACTGCACTGTGTGTGGTAATTATACATCTTCTAAAAATAAATCAATCATAGGCAATTTGAATAGAAAAGCAACATGAAGTCCCTGGTCACATAATGACAAGAATCGTTGATTGGAGATCCATGACAGCATCATAAATGTCTGTTTTAAGTACTCAAGTAAGCCTTCATGGAGTTTAAATCAGTTTAAATTGACTGCTATGATCAAAGGTGATTACAGTTTGTTATTTTTGTTCTTCGGACATGTCTATACATATATGATGCTTTATCATGTTTTTTTAAATAAGAAAATTAAATTAAATCAACATAAGAAGTAATGGTTGTCAGTCAAAATGTGATTGAGATTTCTGTAAATTGAACTGGTCTCCAATACTTAGTCATAAGAAGTGATTTGTATGCTCCATTCAAAATGAGACGAAGATGAAAATACACTAAATTATAAGTCCCAAAAAGGATGGAAAACTATTTTATTATCCCTTTTTCAGAATCATGCTCCACATATAATGTACATGTGGAAGGAGTATATTTGTTATCAGTGTATCTGACTGGAAGTGGTCATGCAATGTATTTGTTCGAACGACAGACTCGTGTCCAACTGGGCCATGTAATCTAGAACAAGACTGACCAATCAGTGATGCATATCTTATAGCTTTATTTTCCTGCTTTCCCTTAAATACATCTTTCATTCACTCAGCCCTGACCCCCATTCTTATGACAAATATCCAAACGTGATGAAAAGGGGGGAAAGAAGAAAAGTTACTCACCGTTTTCTAAACTACAAGGACTTTTGATTGTATTAGGCTCAAGGAAATCGCAGCCACTGGTTAGTCATAATCTTATTATATTACACTCTTGACCTTCCTTCTGTCATAATCTTATTAATATTACACTTCTGACCTTCCCTCACTAAACTCATTTACCCAATAAAGCCCTAGAACAAATGGTGGCAAAGATTATCAACTTGTCAGCTCAAGGTTGGATTCAATAATGCCTAGTACACAAATATATTTTTTTAAATGAAAAAATATGATTTCGTTTGCAAGACTTTGATTTTGATAATCATAGTATTTCAAGGAAAGAAACAACAGAAGTACAAATTGAAACTGCACGGAACAGTAAAATCACATAAAAATGACTGAAATGTAAAATGGCTTGCAATATTGTATTGTTTTGTACATTAACTGAGAAATGCTTTGAGTTTCATTATTTGTAGTATATTTGTTAGTAAGCTTTCAAGCATAAAATGATAATATATGTATGCATCCAATATCAAAACATAAAATAGGAATACACTTTATATTTGAATATGTGATTTAGAAAGACATAATATACAAATTTAAGCAAACTTCATCAATAAAATGATTTTACCAAGGAGGTATAAGAAATACATCCTTGATTTTACCAGGTCCGCATTTATTGCACAGCTTCATGAATCTGTAGTTTATTGATAGCAAATGGCAAGTGCGGTTTATACCATTTTCATTGAGGAGACCAACGTATAAATGGCCAAATCCCAAGATGAATGATGAACCGAGGAATATACATCACAACCAGGCAACAACCGTGAGTACAAGGAAACTAAATATGACATCTGACAATTAGCGCAAAGGATGAATGATCACTCTTAGCAGTGATTCTCCACTGCTTCATCTCCCAGTAGTATTAGTCATTTATCTCATTTATCTCATTTAGATTACTTGTACTGAATGATGTGAGCTGGCCGGGCGGAAAGAGTCCCGAGCGAAAGTGACAAGAGGTTTACAATTCTCCCGTGGGAGATTTGGTGTGATTTTCGGCAGATATCTCCACTGTCGTTTGCGTTTATCATCTTATGTCTATTCATGAGTGTGTCTAGATTCTATAAATTACTCACAAATCTTTAATAAGTCCAGTCTATTTTCTTTTTTGTAGGAACAAATCTGATAAACATGAATGATATGGGGCCTACATTTTCGGTCCTAGCAGAATCTTCTTCAGTGGCTAAATGACCAAACATGGATGTCTACCAAACGATCATACTATACTCGCTGATTGAATTATTTCACATGTATGTTACCCAGCTGGAATATTTAAACTAGAATCTGCCTACAATGGAGAAGCATCACATACACGTATGATACAAATTAGAATATGAGGGCATACGTGGCACAGTGCATAGGGTGATGAGGACTTGTGAATTGCACAGGATTCAATCAAACTTACTCAATACAAGCATCACATTACATTGGATTAAAGTAATCCCTCTCTCGGCTTAAAAAGGCTATGAATTCTGAGAAATTGGGTGATCGAAAAATCTGCATACGTGCAGATTCTAATGAAGCTTGGCTTGGCTTTGGTTGTGGTCTTTTTGCAAAATGGTTAAGACAAGATAATCACAGCACATTCCAATCCAGCTCCTCCCTATTTAAGGTGTGCTTCATTAATTAATGGTAATCTCCTCTAATGATCAGACCGCTGTACAAACCACACTAATATGATAGTCCTAAAAGAAACTTTGAGTTGCAGGAAATTTTTGTCTGGGTTGTGGTCCTTGCAGAATGGTTGACACCTGGATAACGCAGCACATTCCAACCTGGCCCCTCCCAAAGGTGTGCTAGGTTAATGTACTCTATAATATGATCTCTATACTGCCTTGTTTGGACTAGGGATCATACCACTGTACTCAAATATTAACATAGTCATATTAAACATAACATTGAGTGGTAAGGACACCAGAAAGTCTTTTGTTTGTGTTGTGGTCCTATACACTCGTGGAATGGCTGACAAGATAATCTCGGCACATTCCAAACTGGCACCTCCCAAAGGTGTGATACATTAATCAGTGATAATCTACTCTAATGCTTCCTCTCCACCTCCTTGGCTGGACTAGGGATCTTGCCACTGTCATGTTCTTACAATTATTACCATTATAGTCCTAAAGCCACTTTGAGTGTTGGGGACACTAGACAGTTTTTTGATTGGGTGTTATTCCTTGACCTTGCAGAATGGTCGATGAGTTGATGAGATGATCTCAGCACATTCCTAACGGTCACCTCCCAAAGTCGTGCTTCATTAATTGATGGTAATCTTCTGTAACGCTCTCTACTGCCTTGGTTTGAATAGTGATCATGCCACTGTACTAAAAGAGCATTACCATTATAGTCCTAAAGTGACTTTAGATCAAGTGACACAGACAGGAGAAAGTCCTTCATTTTGGGTTGTGGTCCTTGACCTGCAAAAGGGTTGGCAGGAAAATCGCGGCACATTTTAATCTGGCACCTCCCAAAGGTACGCTACATTATTTGCTGGTGATCTAGCTCTCCGAATGCCTTCTACTGCCTTGGTTGAACTAAGGATCATGCCACTGTATTAACAATAAACTGTACTTCTAAAGCGACTTGAGTCCAAGCGACACCACAAAGTCCTTCATTTTGGGTTGTGGTCCTTGACATTGCAAAAGGGTTGACAGGATAATCACAGCACATTCTAATCTGGCCCCTCCCAATCAAGGTGTGCTACATTAATTGATGGTGATCTACCCTCATGCTTTCTAGCTGCCTTAGTTGGACTAGGGATCATACTGCTGTACTATAAAGACAATACTACCATAGTCCTAACGTGACTTTAAGTGGAAGGGACACCAGAAAATCTTCTTTTTTGAGTTGTCGTCCTCGTGGACTGGTTGACAGGATAATCACGCCACATTCCTATGTGGCACCTCCCATAGGTGTGCTACATAAATGGATGGTAATCTATCCTAATCATGGAATTTATTAGAGAAGCTATGATTTTATGCTCTACAACGCCTTGATATGCCTTGGATTATGCCCTGTACTAACGACAATATCATTACAGTCTTCAATCGACTTTGAGTAAAATAGACATCATGATGTCTATCATAAGAGGCTTTATTTTGCTATCTTTTCTTTCCCGTCCGTACAATCCCCTCTTATACCCCATTGTCAATCAAGGTCAGTCTATTCTTGTCTAGAAGAATCTAGTGTTTTTAGCTAAATGATTCAGCTAAGTGGTACAGTCATGGTGGTAACGCCGCTGTCAGTGGTGCAGCAGGAGCTTACTGATCTGGGGGGGGGGGGGGGGGGGAGGGTGGAACACTCTTTAATGGGGGGGGGGGGGGTGTAACACTCTTTAATAGGGGGGAGTGGCATATCACACACGACTTATTGGGGGTGCAAGCTTCTTGTTGGAGGCATGTCACTTATGATTGCATTATATTTATTTTTCACCATTATTTTCTATTATTTTGGTCAAATTATTATAAATAATAATAATAATAATTATACAGGTTTCTTCTTAATAGCGCTGTCTGTTCACTTGGTATCATTGCGCTTACAAAATATAACTACCAATACATCAATGATATCAAAGAAAGAAAGGCATACAAAATACAAATCAAGAAAAAGGGAGGATTTATAGAGTCATTTAAAAGTAGCAACACTAAACAAATCTGTCTAATATGTTAAATCTGTATATATGGGGGCACATGGCCCCTCCCTTCCAACATGCCCCATGTACATGTAGCTACACCACTAGCTGTTGCTACTTTCAGCCAACAAAATTAGGGGATATTTTGGGGTTCTTGCTTTCTGGCTTAGTATCCTGTCGTCTGGCAATTACCAGGCTTCCAGAAAGTCTGAATAAAGTTTCTATTCGAAAAAACATATGTATTGGGAATGCAATAGGGTTCATTGCAAAACCATTCATACTTTGTAAAGCAAGTTCTTTCTTCCAACATTAATTTTCCTATGTTGTGAGTGTAATACAGACATAAATGCATACTTCTTCTCCTTTATTCTATGATTTGGTTTGTGTGTGGTACATAAAACTTGCTACCATACTCTAGTCATAGTCAGCCTACACTTAATATACTTTTGAGGGTCAAGGTGCCAATTTGAGGAAGATGAATCAGCGCCTTTGCTCAGGATCAGGTCTACTCTAAAATTCTGATTAAAAATTTGTGCAAAACAGCAATTTCTGATTACATTTCTCATGCACTCAATTGTTGACACAAGGCACAATATTCCAGTCTTTGGATGGAATCAAACTATCATGAATTTGAGGGTCAAGGTGCGAATTTGAGGAAGATGAATAAGCAATGTTACTTTTAGTTTTGCTAAATTAATATATATGCGCTAAAAACAACAATTTTTGTGATTGCAATTCTTCTGCAATTGCCACCATATTCCAGACTTTCAATAGAATCAGACTATTACAGTAGTATCATGACTTTGAGGGTGAAGGTGCCAATTGGAGGAAGATGAATCAGCTTGGTTGCTCATGCTCAGGTCTGGTCTAATGAGGCTGAGAGGTATATTCTGGGCTTGGGATGTAATCACTCCTGACAGGCAGACAGCTTGACGGGGAAGGTAGTCAGAAAAGTATATACACTGGCACTTAGGGTAAATTAGCCCCCTAATTGTCTAAAAGGAACCCCCACTCCCCTCAACAACTACAAACAAAGAAATAAAACAAAACAAAGAGCTTGGATGTGATCTGAATGTTTGAATATCTACAACTGTTTTCAATGTGTTCACCTACTTCAACAGGCTTGAAGAGTAGCCTTGAATAAACATATTTCCCTGTATCGGGAGAGGTGATTATCAGGAACTTTTGAAATAACAACAAATATAATCAGCTTTATAATTTATGAATATCAAAGGCTTATCGTGATATTGTATCACTTCAGTTTGTTGTACTTTTTTGTGACAAAAACGAGCGTTTATTTTGTGCATCATCTATAAAAGATCATAACAAAACTATACTCATTTTAAATATTGTCAACTACCAATCTTGTTCACAATGTGATGTCATTTAGAACTAAGTTCATATTCACAAACAAATAAGACAGTAAGTGATGACTTGAATTGTTTCTTAAAAAAGAGAATGGCAAAATCAGTAATGTTGAGTATTTTAACATAACTTTGTGCTATGTATATCAGGTTTTGGTCTATATCTTTAATATAATGTATGTTTTTGTTTTAAAATGTTTATGGAAATTGTTATAATTGTTAAGATGTACATAATTGTTGTTATTGCCTTCCCTTGCCATTTGCCAATGAATGTATAACATTTGTATGTTTGAAGACCAAATAAAATATATCTATCTATCTATCTATGTAAACAAATTATGCATAAATGTATTTCAATAGATTGCATGTATGTTGAACCGAACCCTCATACAATGCACAGTCCCTCTTCCTTTTTCCTGCACGTCTCACCAACTTCAGTAACCACCCCTCCCCCCTCCCCCACCAATCCTCAAAACAAAACAAAGAAAGAAAGATGATAAGATAGAACCTACACAGCCCTGGCAAATCTAGACCAATATCTTGCATAGTTCTTTTGGATGACTATCAGGTTGTTCCTAAGTCAGACAGATATATACATGGATGATGAGCCTAGAAAGGATTTGCGTAATGGAAATCAATCCTGGGAAAGGCTTTTCCTTTTCCCCCGGGTGACCAACGCACGTCTTACAGTCTAGAGTGAAAGTAAACCTATTACACGGATTGAAACTTTGAGAAACTCCCTCAATTTAATACAGTACTGTTAGATACAAGGCAATCACAGGATAATAAATTAAATACATGTATTTCACTTTGTCATGGGGCAAAATTAATTACTTTTACTATTTAATATCACTTCTTGGACAGTTTTCTTTTTTTTCCCCTGGTAACCAATGCACATCTTACAGTCTAGAGTAAAGCTATTACGTGGATGAAAACTTTGAGAAAACTCTCTCAATTTCATACAGTCCTGTTAGATACAAGGCAATCACAGGATAATACATAAATGAAAGATTGTATTACTTTGTCATGGTGCAAGAGTTTTAACTTTGTTTGATGTTTGAAATTGATTACTTCTTAGACAGCTTTCCTTTTCCCCGGGTGACCAAGACATGGTTTACAGTTTGCATGGAGCGAAAGTAATGCAATTACCCGGTGAAAACTTTGAGAAAACTCCTTTAATTTTGTATGTTACTGCTAGAAATAAAGCAATAACAGAATAAATTGAATTTATACAAACTTGTATTTCTTGTCATGGTGCAAGAGAGTTTACTACATGTATGTTTGATAACATTTCTTGGACAAATTTTCATTTCCTTGGGTGACCAATGAATGGCTTGCAGTCGGGAGGGAAAGTAAAGCCATTAGGGTTTCCTGTAAAAAATAACTTCAAGACAACTACCGCACCCACCTTGCTTTTACAAAGTACTGCTAGAAAAAAAGCAGACACTTTCACCTCATTTAGTGCCAGTAACTAGTAGATATTTTACACTTGAAATACCTAAATATGCAAATAAGGGCATGTATACTGCATTTACATGTTTGTTCATAAAAAACCCATAGTTTGTCAAGTTACTATTAATTAGTGCTATACATGTATGTACATGTGGTAATGAGTTGCACTAAAAGTGATTAGATTACCGCAGATCTACTGTCTCAATATATGCCTTGTATAGTGCAGTATAGTCATGTTTTTAACTTTTTATATGTTTTTATACATTTTGTTTCACTTTTACTTCTCAACTATTGAGATGACTTGTAAGTTTTCAGACAGAACCCCCCTTCTTCCTTCCCATATTACGTGTAATATCCATCTGTCTGCCTCCGAACCCAAGGGGTCTACCTTATCTCAAAATTTGTTCCAGGAAATCACATTTTACTTTAAATTTAGCTTCTGGTCAGCCCCGCGGTCATTAACTTGTCGCCTCACTATGTGTAGTCTGCGCTGCAGGCCATGTGCAATTAGTACGGATATCGGGAAGTGAGTGGTTAAGACATTGAACTAAATGTACTTCCTGCAAAGTTGAAACTACTTTCAGCTTGACCAACTTAAATTCAAATCTAATTAACACTAATGCAACTATCAATGGCTATCCATTATAGCTTGCTGTATAGAATGCTAACGAGCCTGTTAAAGATGTAGCTGATAAAAAGTTCAATCAACGCAACAAATTGCAAAGCAGTTTTAAATAAGGAAGCAAATTGCTACCATTTCGGAGGCAGCAAGAGTCAACCTGTACACTCCTGCAACTATCAATGGCTATTCATTATAGGTTGTTATACAGACTGCTAACTAGCAAGTCAAGATCTAGCTGATAGAAAGATCAATCTATATGCACTCAATTGCTAAGCAGTTTTATATTTAAGGAAGCAAAGCTCCAATTTCAGAGGTGTATCCAGACTCAAAAGGACAAAAAGGGTATGTGTGTGTGTGTGTGTGGGGGTGGGGGAAGGGGGTGGGGGGGGGGGGGGGGTAATCAGGTCTTGATGGCCTAGGGCCAGAAGAAAATTGATGGCCGCCAACATTTAATTCAAGTTCTTTGCTCCTGGTGAAGCTTCTGGATGCACTAAGTTGCAGTTGGAAGATTAATTGTTTGAAAGAGAGATAGAGGAGAGATAGAGGAGAGAATAGCTGAGGAACAGTGTATTCTTTTGCAATCTGTATTGTTGACCAATCCGCCAACTAGATTTTAATTTATATTTATGAATACTCATCCCCCCCACCCCCCTCCCACGAGAAAAGTAAAATTCCTGCATCACTAGTGCGGAGTACCTACCGATCTTGAGGGCACATTGCTGTTGTTCTTGCTGAATAGCACCCACTTGAGCGTGTTGCCTATCGAGGGCATCTTCCACGTGTCCCATGGGTTCTCATAGCGACCGTTCCTGAACCGGGACGGCGTCACATCCTCCAGCTTGCGAGGGTCCAGAGAGCCAAACTTGACTCGGTCTTTACAGATCATTTTAGTTCTACTCGTGTTGATATCAAAGTCTGATCCGCTATTGCTCTTGCTTGATCGTGGCGAGTGTGAGTGCGTGAGCGAGGGCGGTCTCCGCCTCACATCCGGGAGTTCTGGAGGTTGGTCTCGCTTTGGGAGCGGCGGTGTGTGCGGTTCTGTGAAGGTGACGACGTGCTTGACGGCGGCATAGTCCGGGTTCAACGGATCATCCTCTATGATAGCAAGGGACTGTGTCTGGTTGCTCTGGTTCGTGTTAGCAACAGCCATGGCAGAGCGAGAGCGCTTGGCCAACCATAACCTGTCTATGCTCTGGTATGGAGGGTCTGGAAGATCTTCGTACAATGTGTTGTTGTTCTGGATGATGTACTTGTCATCAAGGCCAATGGATGTCAGGCTCTCGGTGCTAATAGCAGGACAGGTATCCTCATCCAGAAGGTTCTCTAGACTGTCCTGTGTTGTCACGCTCTCTGAATCGATAAAGTCAAGAGCCTCGATGGATTCTGGATACGAGGGTCCGAGTCTCTCTAGGCAATCTAGCGGGTCAGGATCTGGCTCATGATCACTGGAAGACTTCACTGTGGACATAGTATACGCCGATCTGAAAGATACAATAAAAAAACAGCAATGTTAAACAACATTTATTTCTATTTCAATACTTTTCAAAAAGATGTGCAAAAGGCTGTTCACTGAACTTACATGAAACTGTAGGTAAAATATTTTATTCTGAAAAAAAAAAGACACACATAAATAAGTTAAAAATTACAAGGGGGACTTCTTTGAGTAATGCATGGATGCAGATTGACACCAATGTATTTATTTTGAAAAAGCAAGTAAAAATCATGATCTTTATCAGCTTAAAATGGCATACTTCCAAAAAAAATCTCACAGAAATAAGTTAATAGTTTTTAGGTCAAGTCCTGAGTCAAAAAAACCTGAAAGAATTTGCTAATTAGACATATCAAACTGCTGAGTGAAACTGGGTGATTGGAGGAAGTTAACTATGCAAGACCCTTGATAATAGTTTATTAGCTCTTGCCGAGTGATTGGGCTATGAGGATAAAGGGAAGGGGAAATTTGCACGTATGTGCACGTATAAGGGTGCCGTCAATTGCAAGTTCAAATCCTAATTGGAATGGAGAGGCACTGGAATCCTGGGAAGATACAGGAGAGGACAGTGATTAGCAAACATTATCAAACAAATGCAAACAAATTCTTACTTGAATTTGAAACAGAATATGATATCTTACTAACAAGGGGGGGGGGGGGGGGATGGGTACGTGCCCCTAAATAATAGACAGAAATAAAAAACATAAGAGGCAGACCTGTGTAAAAATAGGGAAATATATAAGGATAGCCCCCCCCCCCCCCCCTCCAATATCAATCTGACCACGCTATGCTACTGAGTGTGTGAGCTTTAAAGTAGCTGAGCGAAGAAATATCACAAAATATCACAAAATAGACAAATTATACATGTACGGGAAGCTTATACCAACCAGAACACAACTCATCTGCTCTTACGTCTTGAAATATCAATGAAACGCGATAAGAAGCGTGTTTCCAAGACCCTTCTCAGAACTTCTATATGGCTTGAAACGGGAATTACCGAGTACGGATTAATGACGTCACACGTGCGAGTCCCCCGCCTAGAGCGTAGAGCGAGACGTATACAACTGTGTATTAAAACCCTCACAAGAAGTTCCGCAATTCAAGTTTGAGCGTTTATATCTCTCATGTTACTTTATTACCGTTCATGAGTTTGGTATGATTGGAAGGCTTATATTCCCCACTTTAAACTGATATGACATTTGCCATGAATATGTTATCATGGAATGCGCATGACACCCGAATATGGGGCAAAGTCAAAAGTAAAATGTTGCAAAATGCATTGATAAAACAACAGTGTACCCTCCTTTTGTTGTGAGAACGGTGTTATGAATAATGTTCAGTCGGTCATGCGTGAATGTCAATGGCGTTTTATCATTTTTTTAAAGGATGAAATATACCTTTATTATTTTGAGGTGGTGCAATAACGATTGTGTATGTTGCTAGGAAGATGTAGTGTGTTTTATTGACTGATTGAGAAATTATCAATATGTTTGACCATATTAATGCTTTTTGCAAGATTTCACTTTTGACTTTGTAATGCACATTCCATGATAACAAATGTCATATTATTGTGAAGGGGAGAATACAAGGTTTCCAATGGTAACACATTTATGAACGGTAATACAGTAATAAGGGAGATATGAACGCTCAAACTTGAATTGCGGAACTTTTTGTAAGGGTTTATAATACAGACTTCACATGACACGAACTTACGCCAGCTGATGATGGAAGTGGAATACAAATCTCTCGAAAACAGCTAATTACATTTTATTATTGCGTATAAAGAATATTCCATTATACTTGAATCATGCAAATAGATTTGTCTACCCTTCTATGTAGTGTAATTTCCCGAGATGTTTTCGTAAACATGTTAGCCTGGCAGCTAGCGCAGAGTGAATATTGTTGGTGACTATTGTTCAGGTATGACAGTGAATCTTGAGCACACCTTTGCATTTTATGATGTCATGCAGTTCAAATAACGGTGCATATGTAATTAATATTCGCAATTAAATAGTACTAGTAGTAGAAGTGTTTTTAGTGACTTTACTGAAGAATGAATTCATGTTATTTTCCGTCTCGTCCTCTTCATTCTATCCCTCCTACATCCCCATCATCATCATCATAATCAAAAGCATCATCATCATCATCATCATCACTATCACTATAGTCTATACCAATGACATTATATTTTGTGGAGCTGTTTACATCAACTTTGATGTCTACATTTAGTAGCAGTTCCTCCTGAAGATCAGGCATTGTGATGAGAATACTTAGCGTTCGGGTGGTATACGCATACACCTACAGTACACAAAGCCCACGGGCTTGGGAGCACACCTACAGTACACAAAGCCCACGGGCTTGGGAGCGCTCTCATGCGCTCTTCACACATGTGACGTCATTAATCGTACCCCCACACAGCGGACTGACCAAGGGCGAATAACGGGTCGAAATTTCATCACTTTAGATTGCAGATTAATCAATTCTGTGACAATTTTTGACAAAATATATATGAATTATTAGGAAGAATGTAACATTTCCTTTGCGATGATGCCAAAATTATTTAGGTTACAAGCACTTTTAAACCTTCGCTCAGGTACTTTAAAGATCAAAACTGATGAAGGTAGTGCAATAATAAACATAGATGTAGTAGAATGGATACTACGCTACTTGAAGTCACGTAAATGTGTGGTCAGACAATACGAGGGATAAGATGAACACATCATGTCTACCTGCCATTTATGGTCACTTAAGCCAAATTGGCACAAATGAGGAGTCGAAAGATGTGATTAGTGCAGTCTGCATTGAGAAATCTATCATCATGCTAGGGATGTAGAAAGTACAGTTTGAAATGCTACACTGTGGTTTGCCATTTGTTACTACGCTGATTCTGCACATTACATCATGTCAGGAAATTAATGCAAAAGTTTTGCTGAAGTAGAAAATGAGAAAGGTATGAAAATAACTGAACTGAAAGCATTACATGTAATTCTCCTCTGAAGTGAACCAATATTATTTTCTATGCCTTAATTCAATTCTTATTGTTTAAATGTACAGACAAAAGGTCAATAAAAGCTATCAAACTCGGGTTTGTGAGTTAAAATAAAACAGATGTAGACTTAGACTAGACATTCCTTTTTTAAAATTTGGTCAGAGTACTTCAAACAAAAACTGTGCCGTACCGACTAATGAATACCTCTGAGGTAATACTGATGCCCTTTCTCGCTGCCTCTTCAGAAATGGGGCAAGAAAATTAGAACAGCGTGTGGAATTAGAATGGAAATTGGTCATCACTCTCTGCATCTGCAGATCTGCAGTGACTAGCATGATTACAGATGAGATATCATCCAAATCTAAAGATCTAGTTTTGGAAACTAGAGAAAACAGATTCTACTCAAAGATAACACAAGAGTTCATGATTACCGACAGGATGCTACTACAGAACATCTTATTTTGCAGTAATTATACACAATGTTATTGATAGGCACAGCCACTTTTAATATGTGTGTGTGCAGAAAATAGCAATTATAGCAGGAACATACAGACAGAATTGCACACACACACACACACACATGTATACATACACACGTATAGACGCACATACAAACACAAACACTAACAACACATTCTCACATACACTAATTAAAAAAACACAAACACTCTCATTTAACAAACACACACACACATGCATAAACATACTGCACATATTACAAACACATACACACATACAAACACAAACAGACAGACAGACATCTGTGATCATCATGATTATATAGAACATACAATTCATCCTTAGATGCATACGAGACTGAAGACTGATCATCTGGCAAAGAAGGAGATTGGCATGATCAATGCACAAAGCACTCTAGGACTAAGAGAGCATATCGTTATATTTAACCCATTCAGGACTAAAGTCACACAAAGATACTTAGGCTGCATGGGGTCATTAAGAGGGGAATATTCCTATGAACCAGATTGCCCTAAATGGAAATAATGTTCTAGATGCTGAACAGACATTGATGAGTATAAATATGGAAAAAGGAGATGAACATATTGAACAACATTTTTAACCCGATCGATACTAGTCATAATACTTGGGCTGTGGAGAATAGAGGGTTAATTTTCCATTGAGCCAAAAATCGTCACGAATAGGTTAAAGGGATCTAGTAACTTTGCAAAAAGTGATGAGTGGTTGATAGAATATATATTATTGTTATCTTATATGTCCACTAGGCGTTGTGTGAAAATTTCAAGTTAAATGGACTTTCTATGGCTGAGTAATGAGCAAAAATGCAAAGTGACATTCACCAACTCATTGCACTCACTTTGTACACGGTTCTGACGATCCGTTGGATAATTTGACATCTGAACACTTCAATCGTAAATATCTTTTGAACGAAAGGGAAATTTGAAAAACCGAAAACTGTCCCATGATTTTGTCTATTATATTAATACGGTAAGCTTCAACCCCCCAAATGTCTCCCACTCGAGATATCCTCACCCCGAGAATTCGGCGACTCCCCGACCGTCGGGATCGAAGGATATACGTTTTGCGGAGGACAATAAGGTATTCCCGAGTCGCTCCCGCCCCGTGGTCGTCCTTCAGATCGAAGAAAAGGGAAAGTCAGCAATGCCGGTTGTTAAAGTTAAGGCGCCGAGCACTGACTAACGATTTATCGCCGTAAAATTATTTGTAAGAATATAAATTGGAGTAGATAAAAAAAATAATATATTGAGAAACCATTTTAGATATATTACGTTGCGAATCTACCCAGGTTTTGATAAATATCAATATTTATATTACGCGGATGTTATGGTAATGATCGCTATTACCGATTGGCATTGTGTTTGTAAGTGCATCGACGACAAAATGCGACAACTTCAATTTAGCTGCGGTTATACAACGCGCAATGGCTGCGCAATGGCTGTACAGCCGTGTATACACGTCGCGGAGTCATCTAATCACCCCACCGAACCGTAGTTTATTTGCATAGCTCACTGACCTGCTGACCATCGTCTCTATTCGCCCTACCGTACACGATACTATAATTGCGCCAGCTTGTGTCAAGAAGCTAGCATGCAGTACCAGAAGAGACGCCAACGGGGTGGGGGTGGGTGGTGGTGGTAGAATGGACGGGGAGGTATCTGCTCATTTATTATGCAATGCATGTATAAACGGCTATCATCGGGTTTCACAAGAATATACAAAAATGTATACGCGGGAGAACTTAGTTTGGATATGAATTGTGTAGGGGACACGACGGGTTATGTGTCATGCAGGCAATTGCAGACACGGGGGGGGGGGGGGGGGGGGGGGCAGCGGCGAAGCTAGCAAGAACACGAACATAGTGTACTGTATCTAATTTGATACAAGCGTAACAAATTATCGGGGGTGGGGTAGAATGGATGGGGGAAGTATCTGCTCATGTAGTATGCAAATGCATGTAGGCTATATATACGGTTACTATTCCTTTCAAGGGAATATACATGTATCATCGGGTTTCACAAAAATATGAACAAAGGTATATGCGGGAGAACTTAGTTTATGATATGAAACGTGTAGGGGACACGACGGGTTATTTGTCATACAGGCAATTGGAGCCGCGGGGGGGGGGGGGGAGGGGGGAGGGGGAGGGGTGGAGCGGCGAAGCTACTTTATTAGCAAGAACACATTCATAGTGTATTGTATCTATTTTAATACAAGCGGAACAAATTATGGATCATATGAAATATGGGGGATAACTGAATAACTTTGCGTGGATACTAAATCATCATGATTTTGTTATACATTGGCCGGATGTATCGTTGGACGGGGCCCCGACGGGTTGTGGGGGCGGGATTGAGTCGCCCGAGTCTATTTTGTCTTACTATTTAAATGATGACTGTGGGATATTTAGTAAAGTAAAGTGGTGTATGTCATCATCGTCTTTCTCTTACAAAAACCCGCAGATTTCCGCGGGTACAGCTAGTTGTTGATAAGAATACAACAAGGTATGAGGGAACCACTAGATTTTCAATTGGATTTTGAGGATTTGGACAATGTTACTAAGTCCCATTAATATTCAGGAGAACATGATCAATGCAGAAATTGATTTCAAACTTTGACAGCGTATTAACCCACTCAAGACTATAGTCATACAAAGCACAGTTCTTTGGACACGGGTCAATGAAGGGTGAATGTTGTAAGGAACCAAACCACCATGGATGGGTTAATAATGATCATCTCCCGCTCATCTAGCTTCCTCTCGGTTAGGAAGTTGCGATCCTCCCTTTCTCCAGAGACAAGCACACTCAATGCTCCTCCGATGATGCATCTTCAGTGTCATCCTTGTAGGAAATATGGTTATGATAAATCAGGGATAGGGCATGTTCCCTATTTTATAAAAGGTATGAGCTACTTTACATAAGTATATACTACATACTTATACATTTGTATTTAATGAGAAAATGAAAAATAAAGAGCTAAAAGGTTCAGATTACTTTATATTTAATTCTGAATGATACCATGCATTCAGAGCAATTCCCAATAAGTTAAATCCATTACATTATATGAAGTTTAATAGATGAGTACACTCAATGCTCCGATGATGTATCGGCGGTGTCAACCTTGTAGGAAATATGGTTATGATAATCTAAGCCATGCTCCCATTACAAATGGTATACAGGATATTCTGAAAAAAGGAACATCTATATGTTTTCTGAACATTACAGGGAAAATATTAACATGTATTTTGGGGGCTATTTTTCAAGCTTGCCTGCATGAAAGTATTGAAAATAGAATTCTTACACTTGTTTGCACTGAACTGTATGCAAATTTATTGGCTCTTTTTGGCATTTCAGGTTTATAGCTTTGAATATGTGCCTATATTGATATACCACACTTTTTTTTCAAAGAAATCCTTTAGTTGGGCAAAAAAAGGGTAAATTTCATTTGAAATTCATTTTCCGAAAGATCGTAAAAAATAATGACCAAATACCGAAAATCAATTGAATATTGGCTGAGATATGCCCATCCAAATGTATGTTTTGTCAATGGGCAATCAGTGTTATAGTGCTCTGGTAATAACTTTATGAACCAGAGCTCTATAACACTGATTGCCTGAAGTAAAATTAATTTGGATGGGCATATCTCAGCCAATACTTTACATATTCAATTGATTTTCGGTATTTGGTCATTATTTTTTACGCTCTTTCGGAAAATGAAGATCCAATTTGAAATTTCTAAAAACAAATGTTCATGACGTCATAGATGAAGTCACAGACTGCATGTGATGTAAATCACTTTTTTGGAGTGTGGAACGCCGACGCCAAAAAGTTGCATGAAATTTACCTTTTTTTGCCCAACTAAAGGATTTCTTTGAAAGAAAAGTGTGGTATATCAATATAGGCACATATTCAAAGCTATAAACCTGAATAAAAGCCGGGATTTCACCATACCTTTAAGCCTCCCTTATTTCACAGGTCTGTCATGATGCATACAAATGTGGACCTTATAGGTTTGGGTCCCTTTAAAAAAAAAAGAGAATTATTTCTACATACTACCCTGCAAGCAATGCAATTCCTTATGTATAAAGTTAAATCTTTACTTTACAGCAAATTTTAAGAAAATAAAATAGTGGTGACAGAGGATATTGCAAATTAAGTAGACAAATAATTTACAACTCTTGATTTATTCTGACAGTCTTAATGAGATAGGCTAATTAAAACATGTACATTCATGCCACCCTGGGCATAACTATATATATGTTCATGCCACCCCTGGGCATAAATATATATATATGTTTCATTGGGAAAAAAAAGGAAATCAGTACAATCAAACAAGTCTGACTTTTCATGGTGACTCAGACATTTCTACACCTGTAGATATGCCTCGCTGACATATATTTTGACGGGGCTAAAATGACCAAGCTGTTGCCAAACACTGTGTAATCATTGATTACAGTGATTCATAAATCCATTTTAGCTTGCTTCAATTCTAAGTCTTTTTGGATGAAATAATAAAAGCAAGCAACAAACTTAAATTATCTTAGTTACTAACTGTGGTTATCTGGGTTTAATTACCTATGTCAGTTGGAAACTACTTAGCTTGATCTATTTAAAGGGATGCCTGTAAAGTGTCAGATATTGCACAAAATCACATTTGAGACTTCAATCCTATATCAATATCATTGTAAAATACAATTGAAAGATTTGTGAAAGTTTGAAAGAAAACGAACACTGTTTACCTAGTGAAAAAACGAATATTGAGTTCATATTTTATCACCGAATACTGATGGCCTGCCGTAGAATTGTCGCAGTAATAATCATCCGTTTGATCTTGACAATATCCGCACCCGTGTATACAGACAGTGCGGAATTCATGGAATTTGCGCACGCTCGGCTCAACAGTCGTATATCGGGAAGGTTTCCCACGCACGGTGGCCGGACGAGTTCAGCAACGGCAATTGTACTTTTTATCAAAACCGTTAGCTAACGCTTTTGAAATAATGATTTTCAATGATAAATATCTTCATACTAAAGGGACATTTGAAAAAATCTAACCCTATTTTATTCTTCTCTTACCATAAGCTAAACAACACGGCAGAAGAGAAACGAGGAAGCTCCAAGTAGTTTTCGTGGAGTTAGACACTTTACAGGCATCACTTTAACAATTACAGCCATAACTTTTAAATATGGGTGCTAAATAACTTGTGCCATGTTAATGGCTAATTCAGGCAAGCTAATAATAAAAAAAAATGAAAAAATAGCCAGAAAGAAAAATGAACTGGCAAAATAGTAGATCAACTTATATGTACTTTGATTTTTTGTTTTAGATTTGTCTGTCCCACATTAGGAAGTTTTTGAATAATCAATTTTGTGAAACATTTTAATTTTGCCTCTCAATTAAAAATGTACTTGCTTATTATAATCATGGAATTCCAACATTATGATATCAAAGTGATCTACATTTGGTACTAGCTGTACTGTATGACTAAAGCCTCCATCCAAACTGCCTAGACTATCTCATTTGTCATTTCCTCTGTATTAATAACTCAGCATACCTGTCAGATTCAAGTCACCCTTCATTATGGCCTAAAACCATGATAACCCATTCCCTTTGAGATTCTAAACTCCCCATAGACTTTGTACATAGCACCAGGTTCTGGTATATGCATGGGGCTAAGCCTTGCATTACCAGCAGTGTAAGGTTGTGCTGCGATTTTACACACAATTTCTATGGAGTTAAAGTAACTTTGGCATGCTAAGTGTCAAGTTCACCTAATAATTCATGCCAGACCCCGGGTAAAAATTAAAAATTCCCTGGTTGCTAAGCTAGAGCTCACCTCATACAAAAAGCAAAGCACCAAAGCTACCCGTTCCCTTCAAGTTTGTGCAATCCCCAGACTTTGTACCCAACCCACCTGGTTCACGTAGTCAAGGGGTTAACTATTACACTGCTAATCTTGAATCCTTTTCTTCCATACTTCATCAGATCCTATAAACCAGCCCTGAGTAAAGACTCCAGCCTCTCTGGCCATTAACCCATTCAAGTTGAGTTGATTTTGGTACAACACACATTCTCCATATACCCTAGCTCAAGTTTTCTGCTTTGTTGCAGAAAGAGATACAATCGATTGTAATAGTTACAATCAATTGTAAGTCTGAAAATGTTTGTGTTTCAACCAATAAGATTTGTGCATTTAGAACACATGATCTGACTTACAATTAATTGTAACTACAATCAAGTATCTCTTTCTGCAACAGAGCTCTGAACAGATAAACCTGCTCTAGATGATTTCATTTTGGTATCAACACTATACTTTCAATAGACCCATCAAACCAGAGTAATTTTTTGACCAGTCCTGAATGGGTTAAAATCTCATAGTTCCCTTGGAGCTAAAGGTAGCACCCAATTCTCTCGATGGTAGCAGCTCACAGTCATGCAAAATGCAAAGCAACTAAACTGAGCGCCAAAAGAAACTTATCACTTCTTCAGAGCGGCACTCACTAAAATCCATAGTATCAAATTGAATCAGATATGCTTCATAAGGAGAATGATAACTTATCTGTTTCTAAATATGATTCAATTTGATGCTATGGATTTTAGTGAGCGCCGATCTGAAGAAGTGATAAGTTTCTTTTGGCGCTCAGTTTAGAAGCAAATTTTCTGGCAATCTGTTAATTCTGACTTTAAAAAAATAGATATATGGAGCTTAACTGACTCTAGCATTTTTTGGACTGGTCTTGAATGGGTTAATAGCTCATCATAACACTCCTGGGGGGTGTTTCACAAAGATCCTAAGTTGAACTTATCTCTAAGTTGGACTTAGAAACTATGGAAAGCCGTTAGTTTCTTTGAAACAATTTTGTTAAATTTCTTTTAAAAGGCATAAAATGTTGATTCAAATCATTGATATTTTTTATTATCAAGGGGTTTCATGTTTTTGATGTTAAAGTCATGAATAAGTCTACAATACTTGCATGTTTGCTTTTGAATATATTTAATTCCAAGGCTACAAATGGCTTTCCATAATTGTTAAGTCCAACTTAGAGTTAAGTTCAACTTAGGATCTTTGTGAAACAACCCCAGGGGTGGTATTCTGTAAGTTCATCCTAGAGTTGCTCTTAGGAGTTGCTCTTAAGATCAACTCTAAGAGCTCCCCAAGATGTGCCTAAGTGGTATTCTGTAAGTTGCTCTTAGGACGATCTTAGCATGAATAATGAATAATTAATTAGCTCATAAATATTCATGAGCCACGCCCATTAATAACCGTTCGACCAATCATCGTCTTTGTTTTCATTGATGAACAACTAATCATTTTGCAGAATTGTCAAGTAGATACAACGTGGCCACATCACGATTGATTGATTGATTGATTGATTGATTGATTGATTGATTGAATGGTTTGGTTCATATCGTGCATGGATATTCTTTTTTTCACATTGTTGCAAAGTATATTACAGTACTACAACATATCTTTTAACAGTATGACATTATAACAGCAATCATATTACTCATTTAAACAAACTTCAGTTAATAAAGAAATGTGTAATTGAACAAACTCTCATAGAAAATAAATATAAGTTTAAGCGTCCTTTATTTCCTTGAGATGGAATTAAGATGTAATTGAGATGTAATAATATCTGCTTATCTATATGTGTTTGAAGAAAATATTTGTTCATATTTATTTTTGTAATTGCTCAAACTCTCAAGGAGCAATAATAAAAACGTGCATTTATGAAGTCAATTTCAGTCAATCATTATGTTACTGAGCAATATAGATGGTACATGAAAGTGTGTTGCGCGCATCGTGCGCGCACCGACAACGCGCAATAAGTAATTTGCGCGCAAAATATGCTTATGCCTTAGCAACTGTGTACCCCATATAATTAATTATGAATAAACAAACCAACCCGTTTATAAACGGGTTTGTTTGTTTATTCATATCATAATTCTATGGTGTACCCACTGTACCACACCTAGTAACAGAATAATTCGTCCAAAATTGCATTACGTCAACTGCAGTCAAACATGTCATCAAAGTGCGTTGCGAAAATACAACGAAAGTTGTAGATAGGAGCATCACGCGTTCTAAAAACAACAAAAAAGTAAGTCCCCCCCCCCCTCCCCCCTAATCAAAATAGCGTAAAAAAAGTTTTGAGCAAAATAACTTGACAGAATTGTTTCTACACTTATTGGCTAACTTCTCTGTGAAAATGAGATTGATCCGTCAAGTCATGCATGAGTGAGCACACATTAAAGGCAAAATTGTCACTTTTCAAAAGTCACAAGAGTCAAAATGTTACTCACTCATGCATGACTTGACGGACCAATTTAATGTTAAAACAGAAGTTAGTCAATAAGTGTAGAAACAATTCTGCCAAGTTATTTTGCTCAAAACCGTTTCGTTAAAAAGTTACGCTGTTTTGATGAGGGGGGACTTCCTATTTTTGTTGTGTTTAATTCAAACTAAGACTGGTTGTAGGCAGTCTTAAGATAAGATCAAAAAGTTGCTCTTATCTTCATCTACAGAATACCTCTTATCTTAGGATGCTTATTTGCATATATTTGCATACATTTACATATTCGAAAAGTTGCTCTTAAGTTAAGAGCAACTTTTCAGAGTTGGTCTTAAGAGCAACTCTAAGAGCAACTTACAGAATACCAAAGTTGCTCTTAAGATCAACTTCACCTCCTAAGATCCTTACAGAATACCACCCCAGGCTCTTACAGCTCCCAATCCTCTGGACACTATAAACACTAACAGCTCGCAGCCTATGGATGCAAAATGCAAAGCATCTAAGCAAGTTTGCTGGCATTCTATGGAGTTTAAACCAACTCTAGCATTTTTTTGGACCAGTCTTGAATTGGTTAACAGCTCATAACACTCTTGGCTCTAACACTGCTCCCAATCCTCTGGACACTAACAGCTCGCAGCCCATGCAAAATGCAAAGCATCCAAGCAAATTTCCTGTCATTCTGTGAATTACATAGCATGACTGGCATCTGCCATCTGGTGAATGGATGGAGAGGGGAAGGGTTCGGCCTGCGGTCATAGGGCTATGCAAAGGCATGGGTGGGGTGCACTATAGTGCCTTAGTTGCTAGCTGACAGCAATGCTCATAGCTAACCAACTGTCTATAGGAACCTGGTGGGCCCTGTGACTACATTACTCCATGAACATTATCAAATCTAGTAGGGAGCGTTTTCAAGTTTTTACCTACTGTAGATAGGCAAGTAAAATCATGATTCAACTGATAAACTCATGATAAACTTGATATGCCTTTCACCCTCCCCCCCTCCCCCGCAAGTAATGATTACATTTTGGTGGCCCTGTGACAGGCCAGTGCTTATATGTGAGCTTACACCACAAAACGACCGTTATGTCGCTGTGGTAGATTCTCTTTTATAAGCCAAAATAGTCAAATTTTGTTCAAAATATGAGATTTAGGATTTTGGTATTTCCTAAATAAGCATATCTTAATCTACCTACTGTGAAATTATGAGCGTCGGAAGTCATGCTTAAATATTATTTTTAATCTAATAAATGTGATCTTATTACAGCTCTTGAATGGACACTGATCTTTGAAGCGGCCCGTTTCTCCCTTATTTGAAAAATGCTTCAGCCATATTCCAAATCTTTGGCGTTCATTTTTAAAGGGTTTGCTTAGTCCAAATATGACAAATTATATACCATTTCATAGCTAATGATTTCTATTTTAATGTAAGATGAAAATTGCAAAATCAGTTTTCCCGACTTATATTGGTCGTTTTGTGGTGTAAGGTCACATATTGTCAAGCATCAATCGACTTGAATGCACATTTCTCATGGAATAACATATATCCAATGTAATTTGTGGGGTACCAATTTAGTACCAAGTAGGTGCAAGTTTAGGGGCTATTTATGCCTTGACATTGACATGGGTGGAGATATTATGGGTACAGCAAATGCTCTAGATAGGATTTGCTCTATCATGGGGTTATGCCAAGACAAGGGTGGGATCGCACATCATTTAGTACCATTTAGCTGCTGGCTTAGGGCTTGATTTGGGTGTGGACAGGACTTAACTTTTAGCATATGGTCAAAGTTCTCTCATCATAAAATTATCAGTATTTATCGCACAAACCATTTACTAGCTTTGAGGATTTAATGGATGAAGATGAGTAAGATTTTGCTGTCCAGTTCTATTAGCATCATTAATTAATTAATGATTTTAGGATAGATTTCCTTTATATGTATTTCCATACTGGCTCACACCTTTAAAATAAAAATCATCGTTATCATACATGCAAATGACCAAAAGAAAAAATAAACAGCATTTTCCTTAATAGCAAAGATGTTAATCTCTCTCTTTATTCCTCCAGTAATATGTGCCCATTTTTCCATAATGTTCACACACAAGATGACTGCATGATATTCCAAGAAAACATCTTCATCTTATTACAAAAATAGATGCCTTCTTGGAATTAAATCCCTGGATGACGTCATGATTTCACTTGATTAATCATCTTCACAACAGCATTTCCCCCGATTCTTTTTCCACCATTTCCCTAATTTTTTTTCTGAACATGCTCTAATTATTTCCCCCCAACATTTCCCTAATTATCACACTAAGTTTTCTCCACAAATCTCAGCACTGACCCCAAGTCCCCAACCCTGACGACCGAGAAGTCAATTACCTTGATTGAATTGCATCAGACTCACTCCCTAATATCAACACTTCCGCCTTCCATGAAATCATGCCTTAAAAACCACCGGTAGTCCACCAAAGCGGGGGACTTTCACTAGGCGGGTGATTTCACGGGGCAGCGGCGCTAAAATCAAAGGCTGTACTTAACATTTTTGTTTGAGTCACAGCTACTGTCCTAAATAATTATCGCTTGGTTAGACGCATGATTGAAGGATGGATATTGTATGCATGAGGGATATCCTGTCCATAGAGTGCTTCTGGTACAAGCCAGACTGATGGTATTCCTAATATAGACATGATCAATAGAAAAGTAAATCCAGTAAAGAGTAAAAGTGTAAGGCCAGTTGAAAGAGGCAAATATTATCGCAGACACATAATTATATTTTGTTACAAATCTTTTGAAGAAAAACCTCAGTAGCCCTTTATCATAACTTGCATGAACCTTCATTCTTCAAGATAAAAGGAGACAGATAAATCAGTAGAAATTAATGATAACTACATTGAAAATCTCAACATCTCATAAAAGAGAGACTTGTTGCAAACAAATGATGTAAATCCGAGACATAAAAGGAAACTTACTCCTGTAAAGCATGAATGTAATTTTCCTCCCATCTTCCCGGTCGACATCCAGATAGAGCAATACCTCCACAAGATGCTACCATTCCTCCTCCTCCTCCTATGCAAAGACTAAAAGCCATCTTCCTATTAAAACCTCTTTCCACTCCAGCCTCGACCCTCTCTCTCACACCAATACTTCATGAGATGGTCGCACCTCACCCCCTACTGCTGAAAGACACGCCCTAACCCTCATACTCTAGCGGATCTGAGACTTCTCTCATCACAGTCAAATCTGTGAAAGCATTGATTATGCCATGCAAAATCACCATCTCAATTGCAAATTTTAGGAACTCACAGCCTTTTTTTTCTGCCATTTTCACTCCCTTTTCTGTGATTTTTTTTTATTCTGATGACTTCATCAGGCACTTGATGTTAAAACACATTCTTAGCACATTTCTATTCAGCATCCGTTTGTCGGGTGAGAGAAAGAAGGGCGTTATTCAAAGCTGATTTTGTGATTAATTGAGTTCTGCATATTATGTTGTAGGTTTGAGCTTTCTCTATGTCATGCCCAACTTTCAGAAAATGTGTATTTCTAATTTTGGGAATATTTATCAAAAATAAAAGAGAGCTATATTTTGTATCTACAAGGCTCTTAAATTTCAAGCATGATTACCTCCAAAGTACAAAAAGGTGACTTTAGCGACCTTCTCCTTCTCAACGGATGAGTTGAGGTCTCATGAATGTTGATGCATGACTCACCAACATCCCACCACTGGGATCAATGATGCGGTATCCATGGAGATTAGAGGAGGGTTCTCTCAACTTTGCCCATTCACGAGGAAGAGGAGAACTAGTCCATGTACGCATGAGTTCATCTCTAGTGTTTTGAGGTTTTGTTTTGAATAAAATGAGTAATGTGACTTACATACATCACATACATCACATACAAGCTAAAGTGAAGTGTTTGAGGCTTGATTAAAATCAAATAGTAATGTGGGTTTTTTAGAAGGAAAGTTTATCTGTATTGGTGTTTCATAAGAAGAATAAACTTTTGATCACAATTATATCATTGAAATATGTCAGACCATTTCTGGGGTAAATGCTTTATGATAACAAGTTGAGTATAATTTTCCTTCTGAGTAATGCGCCTCTCATTTTCTATGATTATCCTTGAGATTAAGCAGGTGGTTTACTAAAAATAACTTTTCAATAATTGACACTAAAGGGTTACGTTTAAACAGCCTGGAAAATACGAAGTACACTTTAACATGTGCACTGATTTGTCAGTAAAATACAATTTATTAAAAAAAATAATTGTCATACATTGCATTATAAATAACTGTGTTTGTCTATTCAGCCCATTAAGGCTTTTAAAAGATCAATTCAATTACTAATCAAAATTGAAAGCTAGTTCACTGTTTAGGATATGCTACTCTCATATGTACATATTTTGTGAGAATAGTTTGTTTCACAAAAAAAAAAGTATTAGAGAGACTAGCTGCAGTAAATTTACACTGGTTACAGTTTGTTAGCAGAGACACTCCATGCTCAGGTGGGAATAGCAAGGATGAAGGAGCTGGGAGAAAAGTAGTACCCCTTCCATACCAAATCATTGTGAAAATGGCCTAACTTCTTATGTGTAAAGAATACAACCAGTCTAAAGAAAAGAACATTCTACATTAAAAAATAAGTACTAAGGAGACTAGGTGCAGCAAGCTTTCACCTTTCAAGTTTCCTAAAAGGCGAGACTATTCCATGCTCTGGTGGGATATGGCTACCTGGGAATACTGAGGATGTAGGAGCTAGGAGAAAAGTAGTACCCCTTTCATACCAAATCATAGCGATTATAAAACCATCGTAACTGCTTATTTTCAACTACTAAGACCAGTCTTAGATCTTCAGGTATTGTCTACCAGTTTGTTAGCAGAGACTATTCCATGCTCTGGTGGGATATGGCTACCTGGGAATACTGAGGATGTAGGAGCTGGAAGAAAAGTAGCACCCCTTTCATACCAAATCATAGTAAAGCTAGTGTTTCTGAATCCGGCTAACTTCTTATCTACTACTACCATCAAATGCTAGCCTAATCTCCAAGAATGGTCTATCTGTCTGACTATAACTACTATAAGGTAAATGACGAGCAGTAGAGTAGCAGAATACAGAATGATGAGAACAAGAACTGTTTGTGAGATGGCACCTTGTGCATGGTACAAAATATGCACTGTAACGCGTGTAACATTTTGAACAATGCCCTCTATATATCCTAAAGCAGAAATAATTAACAGTGATTAATGCTGGGGGTGTGGGGGTGGGGGGTCTTGAAATAGCTCCTGACAATAACTGTTTTCCATTCAGGGTTCAAATTGAGAACCTGCTGTACTGTAGTCTGTAGATGTGAAAGGGGCAGATGTCACTCAACAAACGGAGCGTGACTCACTCCCAGAAATGACATCCAAGAATTAACCCAAACATCTCACATCTCAGCCACAGTTTCAGGCCTAACGAAGATTGATGTGTGTGGGGCTATGTCACGGGCTCACAGACTCACAGGCATTTTGTCTGGGGCTGTGTCGACATACCTGCATGCATGGTTAGAACAACATACGAGTCCAGAATTTCAGGACTTACCAAGATTGATGTGTGTGGGGCTATGTCACAGTCTCACAGGCATTTAGTCTGGGACTGACATACATGTAGGCATGATTAGAGCAACAACATAGGTCCAGAGTTTCAGGACTAACGAAGATTGATGTGTGTGGGGCTATGTCACGGGCAATGTGTCTGAGGCTGTGATATAGACGCATGATCAGAACAGAGGTGGGAGGACGTCCTCGTGCACACCTCTCTGTTTATAACAACAACACACTGGTACTACTACATTTGTTGTCATGTTGTAATGAATCATCATGGCTCTTTTTGGTTATTTCTTATTTTTTTCATAGGGGGGGGGGGGGGGGGGGAGGGGTTACTGAATTTCTTTGGTACATAATGTGTGGAGCTTTGTCACCAGCATTGTGTCTAGGGCTGGTGACATACACGCATTGATTAGAACAACAACACACCAGGTAACACAAACGTTCATTGTCATGTTACCAATGAATCACTCACCCTACCCTTTTCCCCCTATTGTTTCTCTTTTTAATGTTTTCATGGGGGGGGGGGGGGGGGGGATGGGGGGTTATACTCGAATTAATTGATACATAAATGTGTGGAGCTATGTCATCAGCACTGTGTCTAGGGCTTGGTGATATGATTACAACAACAACACACAGGTACTACAACATTTTTGTCATGTTCTAATGAATCATCATGATGGCTCTTTCATTTTTTGTTTGCGAGAGGGAGGGGTAGGGGGGGGGGGGGGGAAGGGTGGATGGACTAGAGGGTGTCATTACAGGATGGCAATGTAAGGAGTCTCGCCTCTCACTCATGATACTTACATTACATGTTAAGAAAAGAACAACAACAGCAACATACAGCGTGGCAACATTTCATGTCATGTTACAATGAATCATCAACGATACCTTTTCTTCCCTTTTTATTTAATTTTCTTTGGGGTGGATTGGCAGCTGGGGGTGGAAGGGGAAACTGAATGCAGATCACTATATTGTGTATGTTACAGGCACAACTTATAATGCAAGATATTGCAGAGGAAAACTGCTTATCTAACTAAAAATATTGCCCATGTAATAAAACTGAAAGTCAATATGGGCGTCTCTAAATTTGTTATTCTAGTAGGATGTTCTTTAGTGGTACACTGGGACAGTGTAATACGACACCATCTTCATCTAAAGTCTATTTTAAATATATTGCAAAGTTATGCCCATAACTTTGTAAACATATGCTTCAAACAAAGTAAATTGAGTTGATCAAAAGTACACAATGTACATTGTTCAGAGTCATGTGTACCTTTCTTTTACAAATATTGGGTATTCAGGTAAGATAATAAAGATGATGACATTTACAAACCAAAAGCCTGTCATAATTAAGAGGAAATAACACATGACAAGTTTGATATCTGCGTACCACAAACATCTACTAAACTTTACAGTATCGTAATATATCACTGATTATAGATTGCCACAAGCTCTGATGCTATCTTCACAGAATGTCGTCGGTTGAGAAAGAGAAGGGCGCCTATAGCCACTTTTTGGTCTCAGGGATAATTGTGTTTAAAGTTTGAAATCCTTCCAAGAAAAAACAAAGTTTTGATAAAAATTCTCCTAAATTAGAAATAACTATTATCTGAAAACATTTGGCATGCAATAGAGGAAGCTCTGACTTCCAAGTTGGTACATCTAGTAATACGTAACTCAATTTTAGCCCAACATCTACTAACACCTTTCTCACTCTCAACCTTTGATGTGTGAGATCATTTTCATCCCAGGAAATCTTGCTAATATTAAAGGGATCTAGTAACTTTGTTGACATGTACAAAAAAGTGATGAATGGTTGATGCAATGTATATAGTTGTATCTCATATGTCCACAGGGTATTGTGTGAAAATTGCAAGGTCAATATGGGACATTGCATGGCCAAGTAATGAGCGAAAAATGCAAAGTGATATTCACTAACTCACTGCACTCACTTGTACACGTCCCATGATTTTATTGTCAATACGAATACAACAAGGTAATGAGGGAACCTCTAGAATTAAAATTGGATTTTTAGGATTTGGACAATGTTACTAAGTCCCCTTTAACACCCTTCTCACTCTTACCCAAAAAATATGTGAGATCATTTTCATCAGGAAATCTTGCTAATATCAACAGTTACAATTGGATTACTCATAGCCACACTTTCATGATCAAACAAGATTAATTATACTATAGGTCATGAATACGTAAAATGTATCGAAATCAACCATTTGATCATTTTATGATTCTCCACGGGTTATAACTAAACGTTTTAAAAATGAATACACGCTGTGTAACGAAACAGCTTTAAAGCCTGTATAATTGTAAGGCATGGATTCACTGTGCATTAAATTAATGCATTTATCAAATTAACCAGTTGGAGAATTAGGAGAGTTAGGAAGTGGAAGTGTGTACAAAGAGAATAAAATCTCATAATTCTGATTCATTTATAAACTGGCTCAGATATATCCCTGGCATGGGGGCAGTAACTCTTATCATGCATTATATTTGGCATTAAATTGAATTAAATTAAATGCATTAAATTGAATAATTCCTCTTGTCACTTCTAATGATATTATGTAGTTAAACCAGGTATTACAATAAAGTGGTTTAACTGAATATTATACATTTATCTTAATACATTTAATCAAATTTGTTAAAGGACTTAGTTCAACTGTAGCAGTACAAGCGTGTTATTCCTGGAGTTTGACATTAAATTGTTGCAATACTATACAAACAATATATTCAATATTAAAAGAGATTATCAGAATTTCAAATCCACTTGGTATTTTTCACTATTAATGTTTAGGCCTTACAATATTTGTTTCTATTAAATCAGATATATCATGATTAAAATCAATGTTGCACAAAGTTTACACAAATGACTTTTGCTATGGATTATTCCAGCTGTAAAATCTGGACAGATTTTCAAAAACTTTTGTTTTGTTTGTTTTGAAAATGATGCTATTTTTTAGTAACTACAGAATGGTGTCACAACAAAGAATAACCCAGGGTCTACAGGAACCAGTTGGGCTCTGTATTAACTATATCAGGTTTGCATAATCTGGTAAGGAACAAGTTAACTGACTTGTAGAGATGCACTTGTTCCTGATGTATACAATGCAAGTGTGGCAAAGGTGTCACATAGAATGATTATAGCATCATCTACATGTAATCCTACAGATGAGAGTCCAATCATTCAAATTATGTTAGTTAATCCGCTACATATCCTTATTGCATCACTCTGTCTGAGGAACGTCTAAGGCACAAGTACAACCATATCTTCCAAGGGTGTGATTCACATTTGTATAATGCGATTCTGTGTGTGTGTTTTTGCATGTGTGTGTGTGCGTGTGCATGCATATACATTGTGTTGTGTGCATGTGAGTGTGTTTTTTGTCTGTTTTTGTGTATGTTGTGTGTGTATTAATGTTTGTGTGCATGAGTTGTGTGTGTGTGTGTGTGTTCTCGTCTTTTAATGTGTGGTCTTTCACAACTGTGAGTGTATACATGAATGTGAGTGTGTTTATGTGTTTGAAATGCAAAATGTATGTCAATATTTGCATTTATTAGCATGTGAGTGTGTTTAGATGTGTATGTGGCATTTATGTCATATATGTGTGAGCAATATGTATACATTTGAGTGTATGTAAAAGGGGAGGTGGGTGGGTGATACATGTTTCTTCATTTTTTTTATGGAGGAAGGAGGGGGCTCAATTGAAATATCAAGTTTGGATTGTTTCCTGCGATATGACTGACCAAATCCATGCAGAGAACCACATCCGAGGTTTGAACTCTAGAAGATAGCGGGACAGAAGGGGACTTATCACATGCAGGCTGTGTTGTGTGGGTTTAGACTTTATGTTCTTGGTTTACATCAATTTGGTCTGTGTCCCATTTGGTCTAAACCTACAATTTAGTCTACACCAATCACGACCAAATCCATGCAGAGAACCACATCCTAGGTTTGAACTCTAGAAGATAGCAGGACAAGAGGCACTGATCACATGCAAGCAGTGTTGGGGGGGGGGGGGGGGGGGGGGGGGGGGGTCATGATCTTGGTCTACACCCATTTGCAGCTGGAATTCACAAAGGTGGTTTAAAGTAAACTTAAATTTAAACCATGGTTTAAAATGCCCATCATTTTACAAAGTGCTGCATTTTCGCCTCTCATTAAAAAAAAAGAGATTCTATGAATTTGTATGTAATAAATGTTTAATTTTGTGACAAAATGTGTATCTTTAGTCATTTCTGATTTTCTTTTCTTACTTAAGAAATGAGAGATGAATAAATGCCACTTCATGAACTCGTCATGGGCAATTTATAAACCACTTTTTTAAGTTGAATCCTCCTTTGTTAAGTGCAGCCAATGGGTGTAGACCGCAAAGCAAGCCATTCTTCAGGCTTTGTTGCATGACCTGGAAGGCAGGAAACGGCAGTAAATGAAGTTATGTCATGCAATATCCTGTGTTGAGTGGCCGCAGGGATGGTCAGAACTGTGTCTCTCTAGAGTGACCTTTGCGATTGTTTTGGTCAGAGAACTTCTAAGTTCTAGTACAGCTGCATTTCTAAAATGTCACCATGTTACCACGCCAAATCATCATTATAAAACATTTTCCAGAAAAAATGAAATTATGCCATGACATAGCATGTGTTGAGTGGCCGCAGGGATGGTCAGAACTGTGTCTCTTTAGATTGACCTTTGTGATTATTTTGGTCAGTTCTTCAAACACAGCTTCTTTTTTTTATGTCACCATGTCACTAGGTTACCATGCCAAATCATCATTAGAAAACATCTTTCATAAAAAAAACACAAAGTTATGCCATGACATATCCTGTGTTGAGTAGCCACAGGGGTGGTCAGAACTGTGTCTCTATCTAGAGTCTAAAGTAGCCTTTTTATCGTTATGGTCAGTTTTTTTCTTCATGTTCTAGCACAGTGGCTGCTTTTTTCCCTCTAAATTTCATCATTTCACTGCGTTACCATGCCAAATCGTCCTTCAGAAACATCTTTCAGAAAAAATTAAAAGTTCATGAATTGCATACAAAATGGATACATCCCTAATCAATACAAACAAACAAATATGTATACCCAAACACATGCACACATTTACAAACAAACATACATGCACACATCCACACACAGACATATTTATTTTTTAAGAAACATGTAAATGAAAATCATTTAAATTCTAGAAAAGAAACAAATTACATGAGTTTAAACATTAACCACTATCTAAAAGAGGCAAAATCAAATGTGCAGGTTTTAAATCTTGTAAAAATCAGTTTCTATACATGTATGTATTACTATGTGGGTGGGCATGCAGAATAATATCCTAGAATTCATAAAGAAGAAAAATGGTTTCACATCAACTTCTGGATAGTTTCCAATGTTATTATGTGCATGCATCCTCTAAAAGCCTTTGTTTTGCTATAGAGGAAATCACATCATGAATGTGAAGGTTGAAGAGATTGTAATGCTTCAGAGACAAAAGATTGTTGGCATAATATGCATTTCCATTTTCCTATAGGCCCCAGTCCAAGGTATCTTGGCCTAAACACTTGATTTCTTGAAAAAATGTGTTCTACTTAATATATTCATGACAGTAAAAACAATGTCCTTTGTATACATGTACAAGTACAAAACATAGCCAGTAAAGGAGCCAGGATTTTATCCATATACCAAGTCATTATCTTATACCTAAATATAAAATGTATCCCTAAAATGCATTCCATTTCTTTCCCAAGATGGCAAGACCATACACTTTTCATCCAAAAGGTAGATTTCTGTCATTTAGTCATTTTTCACAAAAATTCAATATTGAGCTGAAATTTGATTAGAGTAAATTAGGTTATGTATTTAATATACTGAATGGAGTTGGACAAGGCCATCCATTTCCTCCTCTTTGATCTGTGTGTGTGTATTAGGGATGGAGATGGGGAGGGGGTGATGACTCATAGGTCTATAAATTAGAACTTAATCAAATAAAGATGGTGAAGTCATTTCCAATGTGGCTTTATTTGAGCAACAAAAATTCTTGATTCTGGTCAATTTGATGAGGCTTGACCAAATTATGAATTAAGTGAAGTCATCCCTCGCTGTGCAGCTATGATCAAAGGAAATAATTAAGATGAGGAAATTAGACCTGGGAAAATTGGAAGGTGGGATTCTAAGTTTAAAATTTAGGATGAGGAAATTGCACCCCAGGAATATGGAGCGGAGGAAATCTTAGCAAAAAAATTTAAGATGGGAGAAATAAGACCTGGGAAATTTGGAAGGAGAAATTCTTTAATGGTACACACCAATTAAGATGGGGAAATTGCGAAGGAGTAATTCTTCAAACACAGATGCTTCCATCTCCCGAACACAGACAGGGAAGATGCATTAAGATTATCTCATTTGTCTGTTTTATTATCTTGAATCACGCATGCCCTCTACATGTACTCCTTACGATGAAGATGCTGCCGATGCGATGTGATGCGATGCGATGTGATGCAGTGCGATGGGGGCGGTCCCTGGATAAAAACCACATCCTGACCTCGGTAGGGGGCAGTAATATTAAGCCACACCAACCAGGGCTAGTAGCATCCCCTTAAAGGGCATCAAGCGTGGGGATGCTACATAGCGGGTCGCCATTTTGAACTGGGTTAGTTTGCGCGCACCGCATGACACTGAGCTAACGTGCATTACGCACCGTGCGCAACGCGTATGCAAGATGGCGCCGCGCATCTCATTTGACGAATCTGAACTACCTTTAATATCCTGGGATTACTGGGTCTGCTCCGGTAAGCCACATCAAGACGGTAGGGTGGTATAGAAGTATCTCCCTAATTTCCTCTATCACTTTATGGGCTACATCAATGGGTGTAAACGTACCCCCCTTGTTTCCTTTGATCCCTTTTGTGGTTTGCATGAAGCACTGTTCAACAGCCAATTAACCCACTGACTTATAGGCAACCATTTATTAACTCTTTGGGAAATGCAAAAGCTAGGAGGATATGGGAGTGGCAGAAAAGGTAGGGAGGGTCTCTGTTATGGTTTATTATTATTTTTTCACTGCAATTAGAAAATTAAAGCTTAGTTTAAAATGTGTCATATGATGTTGCTCTAAACCATGGTTTAGACGGTAGACCACTGTATTATGGAAGGCCGGTTTTAAACTTTTCCAGCATTGAATGAACAAAGGTATTATAACTTCAAATTCATTTTTTAAATTGATTATGTATACGGTAGTTTTACCAGCTAAATTATATTTGCTGTTATAGAAATGAGAGATAAACATCCATAAATCCGTGGACATTATATAAACCACTGTTAAAAGGAAACCACCTTGTGAATTCTAAACATTTACCACGGGAACCGAGTGGGTTGTGTACAAAGTCTATGGTGATTTCATAAACTCGTAGGGAACGGGTTAAGGTACATGATGGAAACTCCAAATCCAAACTTGACCCCAAGTCTAAACCCAACCCTAGCCCTATTCCCAACTGCTAACCCTATCATAATTTCGTAATGTTAACTCTTAGCCTCTGAATTTTGATGTTGCTTGTAGATGCAATAGCAGTAGACCCAAAGCATAAAGACTATTTAAAACAGCAAGTTTCCATTCAAAGTACTGAGCGATAGAACATTTGAACTTGAAGGCAAACATGGAAATTCATTGCAATGCACAAGGCAATAGTGAAATTTGTTGTTATTTTTAGCAAATAATTAGATATTACAAGGCAAAGTGGGTGTAGACCAAGTGGCAGCTGTACCTTTCATGATGATGGCTTGCCAACCAGATCTGGCAGCATTAGCCTCATGTGAGTTAGCTTTTTGCCTTGGTGGTTATCCTCAATTGGCCATGTTTATAAGGAAGTCCCCATTGATGCCAAGAATCCAGTCAAGCTGCATGGATACATGAAACGAGCCAAACTATCAACAAAGTGAGCCAACAAAATTTAAGTCATGTAACTTGTGATACATACATTAGAGATGTAGAATGTACAAGTATGTTATGTCCAACTAGGCTGGGAAAAACAGAAGTTACACATATCACAGCACAAACTCCACTGATATGTGCCTGTTTGTCTTTTTTTCCCTTTCAGAAATATTTCTAGTCATAACTCTTCTTCATCAGATAATAAAATTAAGTATATATCATAAAACAAATCATAAAAAGCCCAGATTTGGTAGACATACATGTATGTCTGTATCTCTGGCCGAATGAATGACCTTACAAGCTTTAGTAAAAATAGAACATTCACTATTGCCTTGTGACAACATACATTACAACTCTTCTAAAGCAGCCAACCTGCCTATAGTGGCCACCAAATGTTATCTTCTGTCTAGATAGAGGTCATTTTCTACAATGGCCACTTTTCTTATTTCCCTTCCGTGGTCACTATACACAGGTGTGTCTGTTGAGTGTACAAAACCAACAACTGCATAGTATCTGGCATTACATGTTCATTCTTACCTTTTAAAAACAACACTAAGTAGGTACTCAAAAGACCTCTATTTTCTCTGCTGCAAAGCCTAAAGGCAGTGAAAATATGGCATTCTGTTTTGCTTGGAATTGCAAAGTCACAACATTTGCACTGCAGTTTTTTGCACCTGAGCTGGTTTGACATTGTGAGTACTACTTACATACATTGTGCTAAATTTGTAAGGAAAATGTAAAATATTGATTGTGGCTAGTTGACATACATGAATATACATGTATGTACATATACAATCCTAAGAACCCAAAAGACAGTTTCAAAAATCTCTGGATGAATTGTAAATTGAAATTTGAACATAAAGCAAATTCTACAACAAAGGCACTAATATTTTTCCTTTTTTTTAAATCTAACAATGTTGAATACAAACATTGGGGATACTGATCAGAAATATATTATATTCAATAACTGAAAAACACTAATGATATTTGCACATTTGTAGATTATATCAGTAAACATACAGGAAATGACTAAGTGAAGATCTACATCAATTCAATATTGACTTTTCCTGATTATGTTTATAAACACATCTACATTGCTCAAATAAGAGTAAATATGAACTATGAATATAAAAAAGATTTGTTCCTATCCAAGACTGGTTACAGAAAGACTACGACTGGAGTTTATGGAGAATGCATGTTTTACCAAAATCAAATACAGTCAAACCTACTTAGCAGCCACCTGTCTATAGCAGCCAACCTGTCTACAGTTGCCACAACAAGTGATCCCTCCCATGGAAAAGCAATGTTATGGAACTGGCCACTTATTTTGTTTCCCTTGATTGGTCACTATAGACAGGTTTGACAGTAGTCTCCAATGGGTTAAACAATAAATGAGTGCTACAAGCATACCTGTTATAGACTGCAGCGTCGTGGTAGAAAAACTGGTGAGACATGGGCAACATCTTGGCTCCTTAACAACATCTACACCCACATCAATCACGAGTGAATTATCCTTTATAAAAGCCAAATGTTCCCTCAAAGAAATATTCCTGCGGCACCAAACCAAAGTCAACTTAAACTTGCTCAGCTGTCCCAGCAATCGCAAAACGGTACAAAAAGTGCTTAAAATCAAGTGTTTTTGTAAAGATTTCCCTTTTACGAACAATGCACCTCCAGAAGGATAATGGAAATCTTTCCGAGTTGACGCGAGGCAAGTTACTATCAAGAGTTCAAGCGGGCAGCAAGCTCAAAGAACAAAAATCTTCCAAGTCAAAGCAGGCTTCTCAAGTTCTCTGGAGAAATCAAACCAGTGTGCACGGAGGGAGAGCAAGAGTTGATGAGATTCAGGATGCCGATGGTATCGAGCACTTTCTGCTCCCGGGGCATCCACGGGAAGTGGTTGACAACGATTAGACACGACAGTGAACCCATCCAGTCATCTTTCCTGTGAGAAAGCCGGCCCGATTAACCATTAATGGCCTTTGCTCGGATTAACTATTAACGACGAAGCTCCAAAACCGACACTTTGCAAGCTGTAGTGGCATGAAAAAGTAATGAATCCTAAGCTAATAGTACTACGCTTTACCCTTCCCTGTCTTGTCTTTCGCAGGCAAAACAACCAAGTGTGTATATCACCCTGTACCACAATACACAAGCAAGCTAACTGGCTCGCTCACTCTCTCTCCCCCTCTCCCACACTCTTAGCTGAAGATGTAAAAAATACAGGCAGCAAGCCAGCCCCTACATTTCCCCTTCCTGCAATCTGATTGGTCCAGGTACGCACACTTTTTCATGCATATTCATGATCAGTGTGCGGTGCAGTAAGAATATTGGGGCAGGGGTGTTCCAAATCTTGGCATATCCTGGCTGATTGGGTCACAGGATGCAATTGCTTCCTTCTCACGATCTGATTGGCTGATGACTCATGAATATTCAAGCCACTGAGGAATGCTTGGGAATCACACAATAATGGTACGAAGGAATGAGCATCGCATCTTTACAGCATCACAAACCTCTAATGGCGAATGCACAAGACATGTTTCCATCATGTTAATTAATACATTTCAAGGACGACACAATCATAATTTTTTGATGAGCATTCTGTTGTCACTTTACGCTCACCAGGGGGAATGGAAAGCCCATCATTTTTATCAAGACAGGAAAAACATGATGAAAATCACTCAAATACAGGGGACCTGTCACTTCTTGATTTGTGCTGCTCACAATGAAATGCAGTAATTCAATCCAAGATGATTGTCTGAAATCATTTCTGATGCATCAAAATTCATCTAGCAGCTTGAAAGTCTGCATTGATGCATTCAAGAACTGCATTTCTCATGGCACTGAGGATGCAAATAGAATGAAACTAAAGTAAATCACAGCTTCGTAAAGAATGATAGTACAGTAGATTTACAAGGATATTTTGTGTGTGTATTATACCTTGACATTTTCATCTTGACACTCTTATTAATATACTATGACATTACATGCAATGAAGATAAACAAACCAATACTTCAACTTCATCATTTTGATGCATCAAAATTCATCTACCAGCTTGAAAGTCTGCATTGATACATTCAACTTCAAGAACTGCAAATTTCATGTCTCTGAGGATGGAAATAGAATGAAACTCAAGTAAATCAGAGCTTCTTGAAGAATGATGTTAGAATTCCATGTATATACCTTGACATTTCTAGTCTGACAATTTGTGCAATATTATGACACTACATGTTAACATAAAACATGCTGACAAAGACATTAACAGACAAAATTTACAACTTCATCATTTTGATGCATCAAAATTTGTTTACCAGCTTGTAAATATGCATCAACATTTGAGAATTTCATTTCTCATGTCGCTGAGGATGCAAATAGAATGAAACTAGGCCTGAGTCATGTCGGAATTTTTTTGTTCCGGAATCCGCCGGTGTTGTGCCGGTCGGAATCCGGTGTTCCGATAAAAAAAAAATCTGCCAATGAATGAAGGAACACGCACTAGAAGGTCTGCCATGGTTTCGGCAGCGCAGGCATGCAGGCCCCGCGCTGCGAGACAGGCCAACTCAACTGCCTTGACTTTGCAAGCAAGTTGCACTCTTAAAAAGTGCCGAAAAGGAACGAAAATGTCTCTTATTTTACTTACATGTTTGTATGGCTTTTAAAATAAATACGAGAACAATTACCTGCAAAAACAGCAACAACAAAAATGCGCTGATTATATCTCGAACATTTTCTAACTCGCTCGAAACTGCATGAACTGAAGCTAATACAACGACACGAATAAGTCAATACTAACTTATACTTTGCGTGCAGGCTATAGGGTCTATTTTCCTACGCGAGATCCATCCGCTGGGGATTTCCCCAATTCCCGGCGGATCGATCTCGCGCAATAAAAATAGACCCATAACCTACACACAAAGTATACCAGTGATATGGCGGGCTGTGTCGGAGCATTATTAGTACCGATATCGATAGAGAGCGGACTGGATATGTCAACGTTTGATGACATATATGGTACGGCGCAGCTAGCTAGCTAGCTCTGACTGATAGCGCTAGCAGCTGCATGACTGTGCGGGGCGCGCCGGGGTAGCTAGCCTAGTCGATCGTTAGATCGGCTTTCATATAAACGCAGCGGATTTCTTGTCGTTGTAAGTTGCATTCGACATCGTCTTTCTTGTACTTTTTTGTCATTTGTTTTCTTCTGTTAGTTTTCTACTACAAAATATGAATTTTTGAGGAAAAAGAGGTTTTCCGTGATTTTCATCGGAATACCGGAATGGAGAAAACATTACCGGAACACGCACACACCGGACGGATTCCGGTATTCCGTCCGTTCCGACCCAGGCTTAAATGAAACTAAAGTAAATCACAACATCTAGAAGAATGATGGTACAGTAGATTTCCAAGGATATTTTTGTATTATACATTGACATTTTCATCTTGACAATTTTATTAATATAGTATGACATTGTCTGCATAGAAGATAAACATGCTAACGAAATAGGAACAAACCAATACTCCAACTTCATAATTTTGATGCATCAACATTCATCTACCAGCTTGAAAGTCTGCATTGATACATTCAAGAACTGCATTTCTCATGGCACTGGGGATGCATATAGAATGAAACTAAAGTAAATCACAGCTTGGTGAAGAATGATGGTAGATTTCCAAGGATTTTCATTATCCCATGACATTTTCGTATTGACAATTTTATTAATATACTATGACATTGCATGCAAAGCAGTTGTAAACAAAGCAATACTTCAACTTCATCATTTTGATGCATACAAATTTGTCTACCAGCTGGGGAATATGCATCAACATTTGAGAACTGCATTTCTCATGTCGTTCAGGATGAAAATAGAGCTCTGAATTAAATCACAGCTTCTTGAAGAATGATGGTAGATTTCCAAGGATTTTCATTATCCTTTGACATTTTCGTATTGACAAATTTCTTAATATACTATGACATTGCATGCAATGAAGATACACATACTGTTGGCAACAAAACATGAATAAACCAAATTACAAATTTGAATCTGATGCCTCAAAATTAGTCTACCAGCTGAAAAGTATGCATCAACATTTGAGAAATGTCGCTGTTGATGAAAATAGAAAGAAATTGAAGTATAAATCACAGCTTCCAGAAGAATGATGACATATTTCCATGTATATTCATTATACCGTAACATTTCCATCTCGAAAATTGTCCTAATATACTATGACATTGTATACAATGAAGATGAACATGCTGACAAAAAAGGGAACAAACCAATACTTTAACTTCATCATTTTGATGCATCAAAATTTATCTACCAGCTGGGGAATATGCATCAACATTTGAGAATTGCGTCTCTCATGTCGCTGGAAATAGAGCTCTGAATTAAATCACGGATTTTCATTATCCTATGACATTTTCGTATTGACAAATTTCTTAATATACTATTTCATTTCATTTCAATTTATTTCATTCCTCATAAAAACATAAATTATACAATGTACAGTATATAAAATACATTTACATATAAGACCATAGAAAACAAGTAAAGAATTACAAACACAAAGGGTACAAATTATGAGAATGTGGGGTCATTGCATGCAATAAAGATAAATATACTGTTGGCACAAAACCAAATTACAACTTTGAATCTGATGCCTCAAAATTAGTCTATCAGCTGGGAAGTATGCATCAACATTTGAGAAATGTCGCTGTTATCCTTATAAAGAAATGAAAATATGTTCACCAAATGAATTCTACATGAAAATAGTTGCATGAAAACAATAATGTCTGATAATATTTCTTCTTACCCTTCTTGAAGTGGCATTATTCCAACTTATAGTTTGCCCTATTATCTTAGAGAGAGATGGTCAAACTATCGACAAGACGACAACCTAATGTTCGTGGAGGCATTTATCTGCAACATACGAATGAAGCGCAGATAGGTAGCTAGGCTATATATATACAGCCCATAACAGGTCTGGATTAACACCAAATAGCGCACTGCCACCAATTAATTCTCCTAAATGAAATTTGTATTTGATATCGGCACATTAAAGAGCAATAACCTAAAACTAGGCACAGACAAGCATGCTATATAATAGCTACAGGATTTACACCAAATAGCACACTACCACTAATTAATCTCCTGAATTAAATTTTGTATTTGATGCCAGCACATTAAAGGGATCTAGTAACATTGTCCAAATCAACAAAACTTACTTAAAACTGTATGGTTCTCTCATACCTTGTTATATTCGTATAAGAAGCATGGAACAGGTTTCAGTTTTTAGAATTTCCATTTTTGTAAAGAAAATACTTTGATTGTGTTTGGATTTGTCATTATCCAATGGAAAGTTATAACTGTGTACAAAGTGAGTGCAATGAGTTGGCGAATATCACTTTGCATTTTCGCTCATTACTCAGCCATATTATATATAACATCCATGTAACATGAAATTTTCACACATTACTCGGTGGACATATCAGATCAAAACCATACACATTTGATCAACCATACACCACTTTTTGCACAAGTATGTGATCAAAGTTAGTAGATCCCTTTAAATAGCAATATGCTACAACCAAGCACAGACAAGCAATCTATAGGTAGTAGATACAGGATTTACATCATATAGCACACCACCATTAATTAATCTCCTCAATGCATTCTAGTATCTGTTGCAAATTAATCAGCCAAATGAAGGACTCAGCGAACAAATTAGGCAAATTGCTGGAACAGATCCAGCTATTTCCTGCCTAATTGCAAACTATTAATTATTGCCGTTATACACCGATATGTTATGTGACTCTCTCAGTGTCAAAGGCACCGCAAACCACGGCCATGACCGAACATCCACCGCCATTAACTCTCATTTCAGGATGGAGAGAGACAACCAGGACATGTGGTGCAGCTACAGGGGTTGGTGTGTGGGGGGGGGGGGTGCGTGGGTAGAGGAGCACATGCCCGTGCTAAGGCCCCATTAATTTGATAAAAACTGTAGAAGAAATATAAGGGGAAAATACTTTTAAAAATAAAGAAATAAGAAATACCTCGAGTGTCCCCCCTCCCCCCCCCCCCCCCCCCCCCCCCCCCCCCCACACACAATCAGGCTGACCATGCTACGCTACTGCGAGGGAGGATGGAGTTTTCCTAACATTATGTTGGCAGCCTATGTTTAGTGCATGTCTATCTTCAAAACATTAAAACCACCATTAACTTACATTTCATGAATTAGGGGACATCCCAAAATATGCAGGGCGGGGGGTGGGGATCATCACTATCAACAGCTGGAACAAATACTATTATTCAAGGAAAATACCATACAGGCCTATTGCCTGTTGTATACATGTATGATGCCTTCCTAACATCGATGACCTAATGGGAAACATCCAAAACATGCAGGGGTGGGGGGGGGGGGGGGGTTCTCAACATAACAGAAGTAACACATTACTACAACTATTCAAGGAAAATACGAGATGACTGTAGGCCGATTGTTATTGAATCATTGTATGATGACAATCAAATCTCATTTAATGAATGAGGGGCATCCAATACATTTCAGGGGAGATTTCTCAATTATTATGGTTGAAAAATAAAATAGTATATAATTACAAATGGTTATTGTATGTCTGTATTATAATGAGTTCCAAACATCCAGGCCATTAACTCTCATTTCATGAATGAGAGTCATCCAAAACATGCAGGGGGGGGGGGGTTCTTCACACTATGTTGGAAAACATTTACCACAAAATAATGTACAAAGAAAAAATACCTATTCATGACCTAATAGGCCTATTGTGATTGTATGTCTATGATATCTTCCCATTATTCATGGCCATTTATTCTCATTTACGAATGAGATACATTTAAAAACATGCAGGGGGCCAGTAGAGAAAGTTTTTTCAATATTATGTATGTCACAAAAATGATTACACTAAAAATACCTTTGACCCTTGGTGTATCACTGTACTATATGATTGTATAATGCCTTCCAAACATTCGCTGCCATTAATTCTCATTAAATGAATGAGGGATATCCAAAACATGCAGGGGGATGTTGAAATAATAACTGCAATGGCTCTTTTCCTATTGTGTCTCAGGTACACTGCCTTCAGGTTTTCAGGTGAATGTTTTGCTGTTACAAATGTTACCTGTGACAAATCAATTACCACCCACATGTATGCATTGCAAAGTGGAGTTCAATGTGTGAAATTGAATTAACAGTTCAGCACCTTCAATGCAAAACAAATTGTAGAGTAATATTTTCATGCAGACGAGCATAACAAGTAGACCCCTACAAAAATCTTCACTGTCCTTTTTAGGACTCTCCTAGAAAGAATACCAACAGTCCTTTTCAGGACTATCCCAACAGTCCTTTCTAGGACTACCAACAGTCCTTTCTAGGACTACCAACAGTTCTTTTCAGGACTCTCCTAGAAGGAATATCAACAGTCCTTTTCAGGACTATACCAACAGTCCTTTCTAGGACTACCAACAGTCCTTTCTAGGACTTCCATAGTCCTTTTCAGGACTCACCAATCCACCCATCTCACATGGTGCAACCGCAAACCACACGTACTATATACACGACCATGGAAACCAATACTTACAAGCAACATTTATCTTCACTATCTTGACAATTCTCAGGCTTGTTCTATGGGGATTGTGTAAATACTAAATTGAATTCATCTTCAATGGTTTAGAGCTTAAAGGGACTTAGTAACATTGTCCAAATCCTCAAAACTTACTTGGAACTCTAGTGGTTCTCTCATGCCCTGCTTATCATATTCATATTAACAATAAAAGCACGGGACAGGTTTCGGTTTTTCAAATTTCCATTTCGTTCAAAAGATATTTACGATTGAAGTGTTCAGATATGAAATTGTCTACGGGATAATTTCATGCCGTGTACAACATAAGTACAATGAGTTAGTGAATATCACTTTGCATTTTTGCTCATATCTTAGCCAAAAAACATCCAATTAACGTGAAATTTTCACACAATACTTTGTGGACATACATGTATCAGATCACTCCAATACACATTTTATTAATCACTCATCACTTTTTGCACTTGCCAACAAAGTTACTAGATCCCTTTAAGTTTGCACAGTATATTTTCAAATAATTCAATACTTTTATATGTGCCTCAATCTGTCCTTGGTTCTGTAATGAACACATAATGGATGATTCATTCATTTATGCTAATGATCAAGAAATAGGCAAATACCTATTTGGCCTCAGCCAAATTTCAATGTCACGATATTGGTGCCAAACTTGGTACTTGAATCAACTGACTACATTACAAGGAGCAGACTAGAGTTACAATGATTATGAATCACTAACTTCAGGGTTGCTTCTGTTCAGTTGGATGTATACACACATCTGAACCAATCCTGTACATTAAAACCTCTTTTATTTAGTTAAAATGAGAATATGCAATTAATAATCATATTAGTATAATATTGCACAAATATTAAATAAGAAAATAGCGCCCATTAAATATTTTACACATAGGTTTCCCTTTTATTCCTTTTTATTGTAGCATTATAAATAAGATTGACTTTTGAAATATGAAAAAGGAGCTTTTGCCATGCTCATATTTACCTGAATAAAGGGAATATAAATATAAATACAAAGATTACTTCAAGAACATATCTCCTGCTTTGAGTGAATATTCACAATATTCATCTTGGAAATACGGATACAAAACGATGATCAAATATTGCAAATTTATATTAATAGTAGTAAAATGATGATTGGATAATAATTGGATATTAATTATTGGTAATTTACAGTAATTATTAGTAAGTGATAATAATTAGAAAATAATTTAATATTACAACATCACGAATCAACAGCATACTTCAAAGGACTAATTTGAAGATATCTTGTTTTTTGATTAATATTAATGTCTTCCTAAAAAGTGCAATGCCATTCCCTCAATATCACAAAAGACTTACCTTCTATGATGCCGCCACAAAAGATGCCTAGATGCTAACGGTAAAGTCCACAAACACAGAGCACACTCAAAATGCAAGAAATGTTTTCCCATTATAAGACGCGCAACACATAGCACTTGCTCAGGACTTCTTAGGTCAGGGTATGTAAGGAGTACTCTGTCCACACTAACATGAAGAGTCAAGGGCAAACCTAAGATGCCTACTCTATAACGGTGTAGTCTGCAAACACAAAGCACACTTTAAAGGCAAGACATGTTTTTCTATTATAAGATGTGCAACACATAGCTCTTGCTTTGACTTGGGTCAGAGTATGTAAGGAATACTTTGTCCACACTAACATTGAGAGTAGAGGGCCTACACTATTTCAGTATAGTCCGCAAACACAGAGCACACAAGGCAAGAATTTTGTTTGTGTGTGCAAAAAGTACTTTGTCCACACCATTACTAGAAGGGGGCAATCCTGATATATATACATTTTTGCACCACTGCCAAACAATACATGTTAATTTTACTGCTGGGTAAATGTATAAAGCGGCATTAAGTATTTTATAGAACTTTTTGGGTTTACACCAGAGTTAGAGAAGATCCATGGATCCAGTGATTCTGCGCAAATGTAAACGCATGAAAAACCATGCCTGTCGGCAAGGATGATAGCACGATCAGCATCCATATTTCAGTTGCCACGGAAACACCAGTAAAGCCAGATGTGACTGATGGTATTACCTCATCCATTGCTGCATGCTAAAAGAATCATTTCCCTCGACTGATTGATCTAATTGGAAGGCTCTGAGAGAATGTGGATCTAAAGAGACCTGCTCCTTGAAGAGTGCCTGGTTGTTGAATAATATAGCTTCAAAAGATGAAGGATAAGGCTCTTAAAGACTTGCTGGAACAATATGCATCTTAAAGGATTGTATGAAGAGACCTGCCTTAACCTGTTCACTACACGATTTTGCAATCCCCATATACATGTACTTTGTACATAGCCCACCCGGTTCCCGTTGGCAACGGGTTTAAGAGTATGGCTCTAAAAAAGACTGTAATTGAAGAATAAGGCTCTAAAAGATGAAGAATATGCAATAAAGGCTTGCTTTGAAAAGACCTGCTTTAAGTATATGGCTCGATCTAAAAAGACTTACTTGAAGAATAAGGCTCTAAAAGATGAGAATTAGGCTTTAACAGATGATGTATATGGGTCTGAACGACTTGCTTTAAGAAGAATATAGCTCTAAAATCTTGTTTGAAGAATATGATCTAGACTTGAATAAAGAATATGACACTTAAATACCTGCATGAATGATATGGCTCTAAAAGACTCGCTTGTATAATGGATCTACATATAAAAGCCTTGCTTGAAGAAAATTGATCTTATAGGAATGCTAGACAAATATTCTAGTCTGAGCCTGATTTAAAAATATTCTTAATGATTGCTCTATTTTCAGTTTTTAGACAAGCATATTTTATTTGCATTTTATTTTGCCCAGGAAACATCACTCAGTCAATGGCTGTATATGTACTCATTATATACCTACTATGATATAAACCATGTACTAACACAGAGAACAAGCTGTCATATAAATACTTGTATTATACACCTGGGTTACTGAAGACCAGAGACGCTCCGTTTTTGAGTCATCAAATTTTAACCCACTGACGACAACTCACATTGAAACACAAATTCTCTACAGACTCCACCTTTAGTATTGTCAGAACCAGTCCTAAGTGGGTTAATTAATGATTGAATAGTGCAGTGGCCGTTCCCTGACTAGAATCTCTCACCCTTACACCTCTCTTTAATCCAAATTCACAGTGAACTGAGGCGGGATGATGAAGACAAGTGATCAATGATGAATAGCTTCCATCTCCGTCCCTGGGAAATACAACTCCCCTTTTTTCTCTAACCTTGGATCAAGGTGCATTCTGAGGTCAAAGCACAGTTTCAAAGTGGCATGATTAACAAGGGTGAGACTAATTTACATACTCTCATCCTCACACATCTCCCAAATCTAAATTCACAGCAAACTGAGGCAGGATTATGAAGAAAATTGATGATAAATAGCTACCATCTCCATACCTGGATAATAAAACTCCCCTTGTTTTATGTAACCTTTGATCGGGGTGCATTCTAAGGCCAAAGTCTTTCAAAGGGCACATTATTAACAGTCAAATCCAGGGTGAGACTAATTGACATACTCTCACCATCACACCTCTCTCTCATCCAAATTCACATTGAACCGATGAAGAGAAGATGATGAACAAAATAATGATGAATAGCTACCATCTTTATCCGTCACTAATACAATTTTGCTATACTTTCTCTAACCTTGGATCTAGGTGCATACAAAGGTCATAGCCTAACTTCAAAGACACATAATTAACATAGATGTATACAAAGTAAGGGTGAGACTTATTAACATACTCTCACCGTCACATCTCTCCTAAATGCAAATTCACATCTTACTCAGACAAGATGATGAACGAAAATGATGATGATTAGCTACCATCTCCATCCCTGGATAATCAAACTCTGCTTTATACTGTCTGTAATCTTGGATATAGGTGCATCCAAAGGTCAAGGCATATTTTCAAAGACACATAATTTACATACTCTGGCAGTGATGCATGTTATACCCCAAAACAAATCATAATCCTGCATGGGTTTTAATTGATGAGAGATTAATGAAGGACATTAAGTATTGCTTACCACAATTTGAGGGCAGTGCAGGTAGCTCCTGTTCATCTTTGATGAAGCTGAGCTGATGTTGATGTGTAGTAAGGTGAAGGATTCTAGGAAGATAATGTCAACAACAACAAAAACAAATAAATAATAATAATAATAAAAGCAATGAATTATATAATACATGTAATAGCAATTACTTAATAATGAAAAGAATATATACCATAATAGGAAGCATTTATCTATCACAATACATTACTGGTTTCTATTTGACCATTGTTTTATGTAGAAAGGTAATAATTGACCCCGGTCCCTGCTGGTCACTTGGTACAATTCATGGTAACTAATTGTAGAATATAGTGTACAATTTCAACTCCCCCGGGAGCATTAAGCCAACCAGCAGCCAGTATGGATAGTGAGGCACTTATTGCCTCACCCTATACCAGGTACGTTTACTACTCAGTTTGGAGCAGCAAATATTGATTACATGCCTCAATTAATTATACAGTCAAACCTGTGTAAAGTGACCACCTATAATGGGAAACAAGAATAGTGACCGCTATAGACAGGTGATAGAAAGGTTCCATAACACAGATCTTCTCGGCAGTGGATCACTTTTGGTGGCCACTATAGGCAGGTTTGCTGCTATAGACAGGTGGCCACTATAGGCAGGTTTGCTGCTATAGACAGATGGCCACTATAGGCAGGTTTGCTGCTATAGACAGGTGGCCACTAGGACAGGTTTGACTGGATGTGCCGCAATGGGAAATGAATTGTCAACCACAGTACTAGAAGAGGCCAAAACCAATATTACATGTACACTGTACCACAAACTATTGTGAGGCCTGCAAGGAAATGAATTGTCAACCACAGTACTAGAAGAGGCCCAAACCAATATACATGTACACTGAACCACAAACTATATTGTGAGGCCTGCAAGGAAATGCACCTGCAGTGATGGACAATGCTTTTAGTGAGATGGATCTAGTTGATGTATATAGTCTTCTCTCTTAAAATAAACATTAATTTTTGCAGAAGATACATCAAATTCATGTAAAATTTCATGTGAATATTTAAGGAGGCACTAGTCTGCATGAATTTCTCAACATTTAACAGGGAATTAAGCCCTAGAAAAAAAAGAATAAAGGGCAGATTGATAGCAATGATCATTAACATTTCCAGCAAAAATGATTGAGAAATTCAAATTGATGTAGTGATCAAACTTGCAAAATCTTTCAAAATGTATGTCTTACTGGTGCAGTCAAATTATAATGAGTGTTAATTTTAGAAATATGTAATTTTCTGTAAATTGTATAAATTTCATTGAGACAGTCATTACTTTCTTATTTTGTAAGCAATGTGGTTCAACATTTTATAGATTATTCCTCCTTTTTAGGTTCTTATGGTGAAAACAAACTTTGCCATGGATTCCTTGTCCTTTTAAACATGTACCCTGCAAGATTTAAGGGGCACAGTAGGGTATTGATTTTTTTTTTCTCATCAAAATTGAGATTTTTATCTTAAAATGATCCATGGATTCTAAGCTTTAAGAAAATACATACATGTACATCGTGGGGTAGGGGGTAGCTATTAAATGGACAAATTAAGGATTTTGTTATCAATGTTGTACATTTTTGGGGCCGAAAGTGATTATTTTCTGGCTTAGATTGGAGATTTTTAATTGTACTTTTCATAAATAGTCCAAATAAAATTGTCCCAAATCAAAATGTTTACCATCCAAATTGTGTTCCTCTTTTTTCAGAGTGAAGCAGCAACATCTAATGTCATGCAGAAAATAAACATGGCAGTTTATATGATTAACATGCCCTAAACTTCCATTGAACCAACTACCGACTATTTATCCTGCTATTTTCCTATTTTTATCCATGTCACATTTATCAAACAGAAATGTATGGTTTGTAGGGGGTAGCTTCAATGGTTAGAAAGATATTCCCGATATAGTAAAAGTGTGCAAAAACGTCAAATAATACCCCACTGGGCCCCTTAATATGGAGTTAACCCCTTGACTACAGAAACCGTGTGGGCTGTGTACAAAGCCAATGGGGATTTCAGAATCTCAAAGGGAACAGTTTAAAGTACAGGACCCATAAGGTTCCTGTAGGTAATGGGTATGACTGTACTTATAGTACAGGTGTGTGTATTATGACTGTTCATGTATCCCTTCAAGAGAGGCCTCTCAAAAGACTAATTTTTTACCCCTCATCCCCCCATCCCACCTTCAATTCTCACAGAGCATGTCATCAGATTGCATAAGGGCAAGTTGTGGATAGGAAGAGTTGAGTGATGGGTGATGTATATCATGTTTTGGGTGTGTAGAATTCCTTACAGGTACAGGCCTCTCCAATGTTTTTTTCCCATCCCTCCTACCACCCCCCCCCCCCCCCCCCTCACACCCCAACTGTAATTTCTGACAGAGCTCATTATCAGATTGCGTTAGGGCAAGTTGTGGAAAGGAAGCGTTGAGTAAAGGGGAACTTCACTCATAGCTCCACCAAGAACGGAGCACCCAACAAAATTATGACAGCTCTTTTCTTTGTAGAATTGTACTTTACATGCTGTGAGTTGGCTTGGTACGAACAGTCACGGCACGTTCACGTTCACATCACGTGAACGGTTCTGTACCTTTTGTGAAACAGGTCACCCAAATCTAGGAAGTGTAGGGTAAAGTGACCCAAAAATTTGTCGTTTTCCATGCCGGTAAAACTCGAAGTGTCGCGTTAACCAAATCGTGACGTGAGCGTTTAATCAAGATTTTTAAAATTGCAAACGCTTGTTACTAAGACTAGACATACACGCACAAAGAGATTTAAAAATGTCGACGAAAATGCCGATACCCCCTAATCAAATCTTTTCAATCATTATGTTTATAATATGTACGTGCATAATTCAGAGTAATCTGAGACGATAATATGCAGTTCTGTCAATTAGGTAATGTACAACCATACCACTTGCATTATTTGTCTTGTTATTGGAGTATTTCTAAAGACGTGTCGTGCGTGGATTTTGGCAAATGTTGATTTCCAGCTGAATTGCTACACGCAGCGGACAATTCAGTTCGCATACGCCTGAAGTTCCCGTGCTCGACGTCTGCGCGTACTGGCGCTGCCCTTAACGGCGTTGTATGTGCATGCCTGTGAAAGTGAGTGAGTGGGTGAGTGAGTGAGTGGGTGAGTGAGTGAGTGGGTGAGTGAGTGAGTGGGTGAGTGAGTGAGTGGGTGAGTGAGTGAGGGGGTGAGTGAGTGAGTGAGTGAATGGCAGCAGTGATCAATTGTTTAAACCGAACCCTCGTTGACTTTCAAATTGGCAAAATTTGGTATGTTTGTGAAGGAAATGTTATTTTTTCTAAGGATATTAACTTAATCCGCGATAAAAATGTTGAAATTTGACTAAAAATGTCTTCGAAAATGGGGCAAAAGTGAGCAGTCTCCGAGACTGAAATTCGCTCAACGATCGGCCTGAAAATCGTGACGTCATCGGTAGAACGGGCCCAGCCGATCAGCTGATCAAGCAAAGCGATGCGCGTGCATTATACGGTGTTGTGTATTACTTTTTGATAATTCGTACGATCGAGCTGGACAGTTTTATTTCGAGGAAAAACGGAGGAAAATACTCTCGAACTGAGTTTCGCAATGGATTTTTCCGAAGAAGATGAAGAAGAGGACAGGAATGATTCATCAGACAGCGACAATGACGGGATTTGGGAGATTTTTGGCGCTCGTTCACTATTGTACCCGCACTCCGGTGTCGGCACGCTACGCCGCTAGCTGCCCGTGACGCACTCGTGAAGAGTACCATACAAAACACAAATGTAATGTACCCAAAATCAACTAAATCTTCGACCATTGCTCAAATTATGGTCATGATTTCAAAGTAGTTACACAGAACAGGTAAAAAAGATAACTACTTTGAAATCATTACCATTATTTGAGCAATTTTTTAAGATTTAGTTGATTTTGGGAACGTTACACATGTGTTTCGTAGGGTACTCTTCACGAGCCAGCTAGCGGGCCAGCGTGCCGACACCGGAGTGCGGGTTTCAATGCGCCCTTTCCCCCAGCATCTTCCCCGGCAAACTGTGCATGGACATGGTGCAATTCGCTATACAATTGCCGCAGTCATACGCCAGATCGACAAATCTATCACTTTCATGGACTCTTTGACATTATTATAGTTATTTTTCACTGTCGGCTTAGAATGCCGACAGAGAAAAATACAATATAATGTCAAAGTCAAAGAGGGCATGAAAGTGATAGATTTGTCGATCTACCATACGCCATGCACCTTTTCCCGACTTTGCGACTCGAATTCAACTTTGTCGATACTGGCGAACTCGCGATTTCCACCTCAAAACCATGCCTGGTTTTCAGACATTTCCACCATTCTCCGATTTTGCAGATTTCAGGTCAAATCTAACAAGAAAAATGTTATTGACAAGGACGGCGTTCTATCGATTGAGCAGGGCAGCATTACTTGCGCTCGCTGGACTGGGGGATCGTTGGGGGAGGCAACGGGTGCCGCTCTACCATCAGCGGCCGCGCGTGCATGGTGTGGGCCTATTCTACCTGTGACGTCATCAAATTTCTCTGCATCAAATCGCCGTCAAACGGCGAAAATCGGGGTTCAGAATAAGAGTTTAAATTTGCTTTTAATTGTTTTCTGGGCGGTGTTAGGGCTTCAAAATTAACTTTTTCATGCTCAGTATGTTCTCAGCTTTCAGAAGAGGTACAATATGCATATTATAGGATCTTTATTGAGTTTTCGGTTTAAAAGTAATAAAACAATGATTTGATTAATAGTGTTTATTTATGGTTATTGAATCGAGTCAATCTATAAGTCAGTCATTTAATCTAATAAACAATCAATTAATCAGTCAATCATAACAATCACACCAACCAATCAATATTAAAAAATCAATTAATGTATTTGACATTCGAACTAGGTAGCTACTTGTAGGCAGTGGCGTACCCAGGATTTTTTCAAGGGGTGGGTGTAGGGGGGGGGGGGGGGGAATATTTCGTCAGACAAATTGAAGTAAGCGGGGGGAGTGTGGGTAGGGGGTTTCCGTAGAAAATGAACGCAGCCGAGGACGAGACCAGGACCGGTCACAAATTTCGAGGCCGAGACCAAGACATTTCTTGAATTATGTAAGGGGGTGGGGATGGGGGTAGGGGGTGTCCATCCCCCAGCCCCCAGGCCTGTGTACGCCTATAATTGTATATTACAGTATAGGTAGGACGGGTTCGTTCACGATTAACTTGACCGAGAATTAGTCTCTTCTCAACGACAATTTACATTAATTTGTTTTACGCAAGCGCCAATTTACGTGAGCTTTCATGAATTGCATATAGTATATCTACAAACTGTTGGGTCACGTAACCCAACACTTCGTAGATTTGGGTGACCTGTTTCACAAAAGGTACAGAACCTGAACGTGACACTTCGTAGATTTGGGTGACCTATTTCACAAAAGGTACAAAACCTTCACGTGACCTGAACGTGAACGTGACGTGACTGTTCGTACCAAGCCTGTGAGTTTGTATCATTTCTAACAGGTAGACCTCTCATAAGACTAGTCTTATTCTCCCCCCCCCCTAACAGGTAGACCTATCATAAGATATGAAGATCTCCAATTCTGACACAGCGTGTTGATCATCAGATTGTGTTAGGGCAAGTTTTGGAAAGGAAGCGTTGAGTGATGGGGAACTATACCCAACAGCCCTTCCACACCTCATTCATTTGTAGAATTGTACTTTTCATCTTTGATTTTGCAGGTCTCTCATTACACTTACCCCCCCCCCCCCCCCCAACCCATCTTCAATGACAGAGTATGTTGACTGTTGATCACCAGATTGCGTTAGGGCAAGTTGTGGAAAGGAAGCAGTTATGGGGAGCTTCACTCGCTAGATGAAGGACAAGGCACCAAACAGTCCTTCCACAACACCTATTTTCCTGCTGATGTCAATGCAGCATGCCTTTACATCTTGGTCCTGGTGACCGTGACACTTACACATTAAGTTTCACCCGATCAGATATTATCATTGTGGAATTGTACTTTGAAGTATGAATTAAACTATGGTCTATGAACATTATTTCAACATCAACAACATGACTATATGTGTGTTGTGAATGTGCATAAACCTTAACCCGTTCAGGACGGACTGATTTTGCTACATCATGTATTCTCCATACACCAAAGCCCGAATATTTTTTAGACCAGTCTTGAACGGGTTAACAGGTAGACCTCTCATAACTCTTGGTCCCCCACCCCCTCATGTTCTTTATCTGACAGAGCTTGTCATCTGATTGCGACAGGGCAAGTTATGGAAAGGAAGAGTTGAGTGATGGGGAACGGTACACACTCATCGCTTGATCAAGGATGGGGCAACAGCCCTTCCACAACACTTCTCTTCCTCCTGACGTCAATGCAACGTGCCTTTCCATCTGGGTCCTAAATGCAGTTACACATTTTCACCTGATAGGATAAGGAACGCAAGATGCCTTTTAACCAATCAAAATCAAGCATTTGTAGACTTGCGTTTCAGTCCAGAGCATGCACGTTTTGTGAGACATACTCGAGGATTGAAGACTGTCAGTAGGGGGAGAGCAATCTTGCAAAAAAATTGTGCTGGATTGGCTCAGGTGCTTAAGTTGCCTTTTGACCAATGAGCATAGAGTATTTATAAACTCGTGAACTATTCAACAACTAATGTAAACTATGTGCAATGTACCCTAGATCTGGCATCTCTGGAGGAACTCACACTTGTCTTTCAAACAGGTTTGGCATCTAGGGGAGAGTAGTGACCCAATCGATGGGGGCCCTTCGATGAGTGACACATTGCTACAGGGAAGGATCGGAGGTAGTCTTCTACAGGTTTTCCTTCAAAACATTACATACTGTACATGTATAAATGTAGTACAGTAGTATACATGCACGGAACATAAACACCTGTATAATGTGTATACACAGGTCTGTAGGAATCACCTGTTCTTTTGTATCAATACAATATACGGCAAACTTGAATATAATTTTGTTTACATGAGTTTTGTGTGCAATTTATTGACAGAACTTATGTATCAGTAGAATTTAGCCATTATAAATACATTTTTAAGAACCTAAGAATATACGTATGTAAATAAGCCTGAACATTATGATTGTATATTGTTTAGTCATAATGGTGGATACATTAGCTTGTCAAATATCTTAACCCATTGCCTCGAGGAACTTGTATGAATTCTATACGATTGTAAAATGTAGTGAAAAGGTTAACTGTTAACTGTTTTGGTTTCCATGGATACAGACATTTAATGCCAACTAATCCACCTGTTCGCTTGTGCAATCTGCCCAGACAGATGACATGTGATGTGGCCCTACTGCTACTGTCCCTGCTGCAGTGACGAGTCTATGCTAGCATCCATTTCAAACATCTTGCTTGCAGTGGCATAGCCAGGAATTATCCATAGGAGGGGGGGGGGGGGGGGGGCAACCTGCGAGCATGTAACATGAGCCGCTTTGGGTGGGGTCTAGAGGACGGAGCCCCTAGAAACTTTAGGATATTAGCAATTCAAAGCCCCAAACTCAAACTACTGGCTATCAAGCAAACAACAAGCAACAAAATTGCAGGCCAGAGGGGTAGAAGGGGGGAGGGGGAGAAGGGGGGAGGGGGAGAAGGGGGGAGGGGGAGAAGGGGGGAGGGGGAGAAGGGGGGAGGGGGAGGGGGAGAAGGGGGAGGGGGAGAAGGGGGAGGGGGAGAAGGGGGTGGGGGGTTAGCCAAGGAGCCCCCCTTGCTTCGCCACTGCTTGCCTGAAATCATGATTGAAATCATGCAGATAATGTAATTTAAATCACAATATTTAACTAAAACTAGAAATTGAATCTGTCAGCACGGTGACTCTTTGTACATTTTACAGTATATATCGCACATGTTTGTCTTTCATGTTTCTCACACTTTGCAAATACAGTATGTCCTGTAAAATGACTGACCTTTAGAAATGAGATTTAAAACTAGATTGGGTGGATAGATCTAAGCTTGACCTTTTGTTCGCTTCCATCAACAGATAGCTCTTATATTAGAATTGTTTTTACTCTGCATGCTCCATACCTTTGGTTGATAGGAACATAGAGAATAACAAATGTTGTACATACATGTAGATGTGACTGCAATACTAGTGATTGTCAGAGTGTTTTGGTCATAAGAGGTAAAAGAACTTGCCAGACTGACTTTGACTGGTCAAAGTTGCATGGGCAAGGAACTTTCCCTGATTCAGGCAAGACAATCTGCAACCGTCTCTCATAATAATCTACAGTTTAATTTTTCAGAAAAGGCTAGTCTACAATATTGTAGGAACAAAAACAATATCACAAAATAAAAGATGTTTTTCCACTAATCAGAAACTTTCAATTATCGGTACTTAAATTAAGTAGTTACTCTGTAGTTAGTCATATACGTACAGGTTCTAAATATTATCCATTTTCTTTGGAATCATGATGACCCTCACTCATATTTGATCTTAATTACTAATCACGCAAATGGCAATGGGCAGAGGACCTAGGTCCACATGTGGTACTGATAACAGTTGACCTAAAGTTGTCATCACCTTAAATTGGTTATGTGGACACAACTTTATTGGGATTTGTTCAAATTAATCACAATCACAAATAAACCCAAGATTAACCCTTCTAACGCTTCAAGCAAAGTGGACAGAGTTAGCATCTGACGCAAATACAAAATTAGTAGAATATTTCTGTCTTGATGCTATATTTAGTTCTTTTGCAAGTGTGCAGTCTAATACTGTACTTAAAATATTGTCCTTAAAAAGGGCGTATGATGAGACAAGCGGTCAGGCAGACAGTAGCATCTGACAACATAAACACAAAATTATTAGTCTTTATTTCTGATTTGACACTATATTATTATTTAGCATAAAATTAATCTCTCTAAGGTTTGGAGGCCAAGAGAACCAACATCTTAAACACAAAATCAGCAGAATATTTCTGACTAAATGTTATATTTAGCTCTTTTTTCAAGCTGTGCAGTTTGATATTGTCCTTAAAAAGGGCGTATGACGGGTCAAGCGGTCAATCTCTTAAAAAAGCTTATTGTCAAGGTTGATATCCTGCTTATGGCAGTAGAGGATTTACTAAATTAATGACAATATTTTAGGGATGGACTGGTCATGGGAAGTAGAGAAATATGATTTCTACATCCTGTCATCTATAATCAGAATACATCATATGACATCACGTAATTTGACCATCAGGCATTTCGAGCAAAGGGTCACAGTGTTGCAGTAAATTCACCCCTTTGCCAAGTGAATCATGGCAAAATGTACACAGCTAATATTTAGTATTTCAGCGTAATAAAGAATTTTGTTTTGAAGTATCCAAATGGCAAAAAGAATGTTGTGGTCACACTGTGTTATTTTGTCCACGTATGCTTGGAATTGCCACATTACATATTCCTCCTGCAAGCGGGACTGTTTGTGGTCAGTAAAAAATTGTCGTGCATGGGGATGCAGAGGCCAATATTGGAAATGCTACACCCTGGTCCAAACATATGTTACTAGGCTAGTTTTTGCCCGACATTTTAATCCTAGTAGCAGAATCATGATTCAATGCAAATCATTCCCAAATAAGAAAATTGGTATGGTATATAAACTGAGAATGCAAATCACTGAATTGTTAATACTGTGAAATAGTGAAACAATTCTTATTCATGACCACTACCATCTAATTTAGATGTGGAATAATTCAATAAAAGGAAAGTTTATGATGCCTTTAAATTGTAAATAAAACTAAGACAGTTACAGTTCTCCTTTATTGGTCAATATCATTGTATATTCAAGATTTTAGAAGAAAATAACGATCTAATCAAGATGTAGAACAATCAATTAATAAATTAAGGTTTATGACACTCACCATTAGCAGGCCATCAAACGCTGGTGCACAGGTGACATCAGCAATGCAGCACACCATATCCAGCACGTGAATTAGGCTGGGTAATTAGTTTTCGTCAGTTTGCATCTGAGTCCGCTTCCTGTATGTGTCAATCAAAGAGCAATACAAAGATAAATGATGACCCTTAATTACGTCAAATTAGATATATGTCACATTACATGCTACAATACAGCCACTTCTTCTTCTAAAGTCTTCTACAACAGTCCATCAGCCACTGGTGTCTTACATCAATTATAATGTACATCAAATGACCTCCCGAGGCGTAAACTGAAATTATACCAATGAGCAAGACATAAAATGCTCCACACTGCACAGATAATAGCAATGTATAAAGCACATACTGTGCATAATGTTTCTGGCCGTAATTGGTTTTGAACCCTTTCCAGTGATCTTGATTCTCCGTCCAGTTTCCTGAATGTCAAGCACTCATCAATACAATGATAAATGACCCTTAATTACACACAGAGCTCTACATGATAATTGTAGCAAGTCGCTTATCAATTATCACACAACGTGATCACGAGGTGTGTACTGTAATTATACCAATGAGTAGGACATGAAATGCTCCACTGAACAGATAGCATAATTGGTTTTCATCACTTTCAATTGATCTTGATTCTCCGTCCAGCTTCCTGAATGTCAACCATACAACAATACAATGATAAATGACCCTTAATTACACACAGAGCTCTACATGATAATTGTAGCGGGTTGCTTATCAATTATCACACAACATATCATGAGGTGTGTAGGACTAATTATACCAATGAGGGGGACATAATATGCTCTGTAGAACAGATGATAGCAACATTATATATGTACAAGTGATGTAGAACTTGTAGAAGGCATGAATTTTGCTGGCCGTAATTGGTTTACAACACTATGTATTGATCTTGATTCTCTGTCGTTTCCTGTAAATATGTCAACCAAATATCAGTAAAATTATAAATGACCCTTAATTATGTAAAGCTTACTAATATAACAGAGCTACATTTGGAGCAAATATTGGTCCTCAATTATCAAACAATTTCCTGAGGTGTACTGTTATTAGCAGGACATTAAATGCTGTAAATTGCACAGATAAGAGCAACATACATGTAAATGTACATGTAGGAGTGTATGTAGAAGGCATCTAAATTTTGCTGGTCATAATTGGATTTCATAATTTAGTATTGATCACTATCAAATTTCCTGTAAATGCCAATCACAGAGCAGTAAAATGATAAATGACCCTTAATTACGTCAATTTATACACACATCAAAATTGCTCATCAATCATCAAACAACATCATGAGTAGTATTTATGTGATTTTGAGTATAAAATAAATGACGCAGAGTATAAAATGCTCTATTGCACAGATGACAGCAACATTTCACGGTAGGCATGTGAATGTTGGTGGACGACTGGACATAATTGGTTTTCATCAACTCGTATTGATCTCTGACCAGCTTCCTGTGTGTCAATCACAGAGCAGTAAACTGATAAATGACCCTCATTATGTCCAGTTCTACACACATCGCAATTGCACTGAATTGTTCCTCAATTATCAAATCATTTCCTGAGTTCTGTTGTGTTTGTAACTTACCAATGACACCAAACGAGATAGGTACTGTGCGGTAATTCCATTAAACAGAATAAACTGATGGAGCAGAGCAAAGGTCATTGACTGATATTTAATAATTCACTTAATGACTTATTTTACATAAAATGTAATCATGTATTGTCAATATTGGGTCAAGTAAAGGGGTGCGCTTCGTTATTCCGAAGGTTCTTTATTCCGAACACACAAATTTTGTATACCTGAGGGTTCGTTAATCCTAAAATGAAATAGGGTTCGTTAATCCGAACATTTGTTGCATTATTCCGAAGGTTCGTTATTCCGAAGGTTCGTTATTCCGAGGGTTCGTTATTCCAAAGGTTCGCTATTCCTAAAATGAAATCAGGTTCGTTATTCCGAAGGTTCGTTAGTCCAAAAATAAAATCGAGTTCGTTATTCCGAAGGTTCGTTATTCCGAAGGACCGTTATTCCGAGGGTTCGTTATTCCGAAGGTTCGCTATTCCGAAGGTTCGCTATTCCTAAAATGAAATCCGGTTTGTTAATCCGAAAAAATGAATTTGGGTTTGTTATAATGCTATAATTTCATATAAAGAGATAAAATAAACTTAAATGTTTGATTGGTCTGGCCAAGGGGAGGGTTATGCTTAATGCAGGCTGTAAATTAAATAAACAAAACACAAATTATAGTATTATAACAAACCTGATTTAATTTTAGGATTAACGAACCCTATTTTATTTTCGGACTAATGAAACTTTGGAATAACGAACCTTCGGAATAACAAACCTCGGAATAACGAACCCGATATTTTTTTCGGATAAACGAACCTTCGGAATAACGAACCCGATTTCGTTTTAGGAATAGCAAACCTTCGGAATAACGAACCCTCGGAATAACGAACCTTCGGAATAACGAACCTTTGGAATAACGAACCTTCGGAATAACGGACTGTAACCAAGTAAAGTCCATGCAATCCAAACAATATACATGTACGTGTTTATGACAAAAAAAATAATCAAAATCAATTATTTTCCAAGACTCTGCCATAGCAGTAAAATGATAGATAGACCTTTATAACACCAAATTGTACAGTCTTGACATGCCACTATTGCAATGGATTGTTCCTCAATTATCAAACTGTTTCCTGAACATTGTGTTCATGTATTACCTAGGCAATATGACACCAAACAAGATAACTACTGTGTGGCCACTTCATTAAACAGTATTGATTGATTAGGAAGCAGAGGTAAAAATGATGGAGGCATATTGATTATTGAATATTCTATTTATGCATTGGACTTCCACAAAATGTAAAACCTTTGGATATCTATATATAATTTATTAGACATTTAAATGGGTTGAGTAAAGTCTGTACAATCATTGTGAACTAGGACTGTAAACATACATTGCACATGTTACATTTCATGATTGCTTCGATTGTTTCATCACTTCTATTTTGGATCTCTGTTTAATTTCCTGTACGTACATGTATGTCAATCACAGAGCAGTGAAAATGTAATTTTAAAATAACCCTTAATTACACCAAGTTCTATGCACATAACATGATCACAATTGCATTGAATTGTTCTTCAATTATCAAACAATTTCCTGAGTTTGATTGTGTTTGTAAGTAACGATAACACCAAACGAGATAAGCACTGTGATTGTGGCTACACCATGATACAAAATTGATTGGTTTAGCAGCACTTGTTAAATGGAGGGATATTGAATTGGACTTCACATCGACCTTTAGCTAAATCATACATCATCTAGGCTACATTCATGTGGGTCCAGTGATGTCCATACAAACATTGTCAATTTGTATTACATTGAAACTCACATTTTATGATTGTTTATATTTTATAATTGTACACTTTGCAAAGATCTGTGTCCAATGTCCTAATGTAAATCACAGAGCATTGCCAATGATACCAAATTAGCACTAAGCACTTTTATTGTGGCCACTTACAGTATTAATTGAGGAAGCAGAGCAAACATTAATGGAGGGATATTGAATAGTTCCTTTATTGCCTTGAACTTCACTAACAAATAAGCCTGATTTATATGTGTCTGGTAAAGTATATAATATGCAATCAAGTATGTGTATTGATTTGAAACTCCTTTCAACAGATTTCATGATTATGATGTTTGTTTCATTACTTTTTGCATCCCTTCCCAATATCCTATATGACAAACACAGATCAGTAACATGATAGATGACTGATTACCCTATCGATCATTACACCAAGTTCTACACACCTCTCAACTGCATTGAATTGTTCCTCAATTATCAAGCAATTTCCTTAGTTGTGCTGTGTGTGTAAGTGCCAATGACACCAAACGAGATAAGCACTTTGATGGTGGCCACTTCATGAAACAGATTGGATTGGTTTAACAGAGTTAAATGGAGTGAGATTGAATATTTCCTTTGTTTCCTTGAACTTTACATTATTACAGAGTAGGCCTATAAGTTTGCAGTCCAGTATAGACCAATGAAAAGCGTCGCTGCCAATAACTTTGAACTGCAAACTAGTGCTTTTTATTATTTTCCTTACAAGGCTACTTGCCATTCAAATTACAACAAGAAAGCTTCCTATGTGTAGGTAAACTGCAGATTGAAAAAAACAATTATATATTATAAAATAATTGCTTCAGGAGAAAAGTAAGGGTTTGCTAGCATGAAGCTAACCCCATTGAACTACAGGAATCAAAGGGTCCATATTCTAACTATGTGGACATTACAAAAAACTTTCATTGGTTAGGGAGATTCACAACTTAAACTAGCCTTAAAGAGATAGTTGAGTTTTGGTAGAGAGGGCGCTAGACTACTTATTTTTTTGTGAGGTAATGAAAAACTGAGTGTAAAATTTGAAAGAGCATAATATTTAAATAATAAAATCATCTTTGTTTGATCAAAATCGGTTCAGAGACGGCTGAAATATCCATAAATATAACAATTTGTAATAAACCTGGGGCCCCAGGTTTATTAGAGAATTTTGAACCAGCCGTTACAAATTTTAAAAAATGCTTCCTCTTTTCAAAAAGTTACAAAATAGGTATTCAAATAGTTGTTGGTTATTTCTCTATCTAATCACTATTTCAACAAAGCATCACATGCACAATATTTTATTCAAAATGGTTGAAAACGATGATTGTTTAGAGAGCGCCCTCTTACGTTTTAACGGCTCTTTTTGAATGATAACATGATCTTTACTACGTCATTTGTAATTTTGTGTTCCTTTCTAGTTATAACTATTAGTTTGTAATGTAATGATGCAGGTTTTGGTTACTAAAATTCAGTTTCACCAAAACTGTACTCTCCTTACCAGAACTCAACTATCCCTTTAAATTATTGACCGACGAGCTTTCGTCCCCAACTGGAGATTTTCTCAAGCCAAGATATGAAGTATCCAAGTCACTTGGCTTGAGAAAGTCTCCAGTTGGGGACAAAAGCTCGTCGGTCAATAATTCAAGGTTAGTTGAAGTTGTAAATTGTGTGGAAATTGCAATATCTTGTACGTAACAGGGTCATTAATCCACCAGTTCCCAAACACAGAAGGCTAATTATTAACCAGCAATGTTTCCAGGAGAGGGAAGCTGTTCATTATATAGCATTCCTTTTCTGACTTCAAGCACCATACATGTATTTAACGAGGTGGAAAGAACGGATATCTTACAATTCTGAGGAAATCAGTCCTGTCAGTAGCTCACACCTATCTAGATAAAGACTGTATCCTATTGTTACTGAAACACAAAAGATAATGAGCAGACTAAGTAGAGGTCATTAAGAAGTTATTAGGTGCTAAGCAGGGGGAAGCCACTCTCTTTGGCAAAGTAGATATTTAATTGATGTGGTACTTGTAAGTAAGAACAGAGGTGTTTGACCACCCTACCCAGGCCCAGTCACACATCACAGGAATACTAGATAGCGTAAAAAAACGGTTGTCGGACGGAGAGTTACATTTTCAATCCGTTCGTGTCCATTTGTATGTATAGTTTCTTGACAGGCGATGTACGTTGTTCTATCCAGCAGAACATTTTGTCCATTAAGCAATTGAGATGACTTTCACCACCGGAAAATTTTATTTTTGCAAATTTTCTATTCGTCGGGCATCAGTTTATGCTATCCAGTAATATGTGACCAGGCATTTCCCTCATAGTTATCAAGCCCTTGCCTACAAGGTTGTACATTTCCTATAGAGTTAATACATGGTTCACCAGGCTCCCGTGGTGAATAGGTTAATAACTCAAACCATATATAATAACCATATAATAACCATAATAATAACCATATAATAACTCAAAGCAAGGCTCAACATGTACCTTGACCTTTGCGCCTGAGAATAGTGTACTAGAGTCATGGCGCATTATAAGTGCTCTATATTATTATTATTATTATCTAAAGTTTCCTTTCAAATTGAAAACAAAAATATGATGACGTTGGGAGAACAGACTCTCTCTTTCCAGAGGAAATCATTATTATCAAGAGCCCAAACCTAGACATGTTAGACTGTATACGTTACTGTTGTTAGCTAAGGACAAGATATAATTGGTGTTAAACAGGGGGAAACCCCATAACTTGAAAGTTGAAACAGTGACATTTAAACAACCAAGGAATTATTAGTAGTTCAAAAACCTCTCTGCCAAAACCTGCCAGGAACAATATGTACCTTTGTCCTTAGGTGTCTAATTGTCATATATTAAATATTAGTATCCAGACTCCAGAGGAAGCATTACCTCACATTTGAAACTGTATCCTATTGCTAGTGAATTTCACAATATGACTGTCATTAAATAGGGGGAACCCCATAACTTGAAATGGTGACGTTTAAACAACCAACGAATTATAAGCAGTTCAAAAACCTCTCTGCTAAAACCTGCTAGGATCAATATGTACCTTATATAAAATACTAGTATCCAGACTCCAGATGAAATATTACCACACATTTGAGACTTTTTCCTATTGCTAGTGAATTACACAAGATGACTGTCATTAAATAGGGGGATACCCCATATATGTTGGCAAAGCCATACTAAAACATGTAAAGGTATATTTGTAAGATCAGACTTAAACTTTGGTCATTAACCCCTTGACCACGGGAACCGAGTGGGTTGTGTACAAAGTCTATGGGGATTTCATAAACTTGTAGGGAACGGGTTAACTGATCTTTTACAATTACATGTAGCACTGTCCCACTGGCCCAGGGCCACACAAATGTAGCTTTGGACCACAACAATGTATCTAAATCTAAATTTTACTTGCCCACCTGGAAAACCAAACATATTAGTGATTGTAATGTTCTTTCTTTGTTTCGGGCCACCAAAATTGTATTTCAGCCAGCAAAAATGGGATAAGTTTGGATCCACTAGCCACCATGATAAAACAAAATTTCTATCCTACAATACAATATATTCAATACCTATGTATACTACCTTGAGCCTAGTTCAGCTCACTGTCAATTAAGGGGTGGGCGGGAATCCAATTTGAGATTTGAAGAATTGATCCTTTTAAATTCAGAGGAAATCTGTGCTCTCAGGGGCTTGCACCTAGTATAAAGAGCTTATACCTTATCGCTGGTGTCTCAAACAAATTTGTATACATTAACCCGTTGAGGACGAATTGATTTTGGTATAACACGGATTCTCCATAGACTCAAGAACGAAATATTTCGGGTCCAGTCCTCAACGGGTTAAGAAGGAAGTAAGGGTAATTTAGAAATGCATTGAGTGTTTAATAAGTAGGAGGAAATATTGTTTTAAAAGTAGCTCTTTAACTGAAAAAGTTCATTAAAAACACTTGTACTCTGTACCATCCAATGCGCACCCCTTAAAGCCAATAACAGTATTGGGAAAGTTACTGAAAACATCTATATTGGCCACACTAATTGATCAATATTTTTGTATAGTATAAAAAAGGGCTTGTGTGGTAAAATCTTAACCTTTGTATCGTTAAATGCAGGAATATCGGTAGAAATTTAAATCACGTCGTCAGCATGCCAGTGAGATTTGGCCTAAATTCACCGCCTATTCACGCAGCTCCGCTGGGCTAGAAATCGGGTAGACAAGCCTGATAATGATGTGCACTTTTGACTGCATAGATTTCGCACGTAGCGCATGCTAAAACATTATAACATATAACATATTTGTCTGGAATATTTTTCTGAACTTGTTGGTGGAATGGACTACTAAAACTATTACATTTTACCATTTTAACCATACATGCTCCTCCATATGTACCTGAAACCAATTTAAACTTCTCTATTGTGTAAACTAAGAAAAATTGCAGTTTAGTTATGTACTCATTTAAGATTGTTGTAGAAGAAGAGAACAGGTAATTATCTATGAATCTACAAAAAAGCAAATTATCACTAACCTCTTTCATGCCAAACTGTCAACACTTGTGTATTGAATCAGATAGCTTCCTCAGACAGTAGGTGCTGGAATATTTGGGGGTTCCCCTTAAATAATTCAAAGTATCCTCTACAACTGTAAACAAACTTATCAGTTTCAAAGAGGGTAATGCTTTGCAGAGGTGCATATACAGCACACATTGTTCTGCAGTACTACTTCACATATGGCTGTCATTACAGTACTTTATGAGTAAACCTTTCCCATGTTTTGACCCATTCCAATTGTTTTTAGGTTTTAAAAAAAGGAGAATAAAACAGAATGATAATGAAATGTAGTAATAATTGCACTTTCTTACCTGGCAGGATGAGATGACAACCAAAGATTTTAAGACAATAATTACAAATTTGTACTGGAATAACCTCGTGCAATAACTAGAGGAAAATAAGGAAGACAATTTTGACATTTCCTTCAGTCAGCATCGAGTGAGTTCAAAATTTGAATGTTGTCCAACTCAAAGGTTAATACATGTGTGTACTGTATACGATTCCAAAACTGTTCATACTATTAGTTCAAACAATTTGCACAATTGGAAATATTCATTTAGGCATGTAAATTCCTCAGGAAACCATCCTATTCAACAATATCCTCCGTTTTAAAAGATTAAAGGTTAGTATTAGAGCCATAAACTAATCCACTTTGTACCAAATCAAGATACAAAGTATTTCCTTAATTACATTTATTTGTTAAAGTGATCCAGGTAAAGTGTCTAACTCCACGAAAAATACTTGGAGCTTCCTCGTTTCTCTTCTGCCGTGTTGTTTAGCTTATGGTAAGAAAATAATAAAATAGGGTTAGATTTTTTCAAATGTCCCTTTAGTATGAAGATAATTATCATTGAAAATTATTATTTCAAAAGCGTTGCTAACGCTTTTGATAAAAAGTACAATTGCTGTAGCTGAACACGTCCGGCCAGCGCGCGTGGGAAACCTTCCCGACCCGACTGTTGAGCCGAGCGTGCGCAAATTCCATGAATTCCGTACCGTCTGTATACACGGGTGCGGATATCATCAAACGGATGATTATTACTGTGACAAATCTACAGCAGGCCAGCAGTATTCGGTGATAAAATATTAACTCAATATTCGTTTTTTTCACTAGGTAAACAGTGTTCGTTTTCTTTCAAACTTTCACAAATCTTTCAATTGTATTTTACAATGATATTGATATAGGATTGAAGTCTCAAATGTCATTTTGTGCAATATCTGACACTTTACAGGGATCACTTTAACCCTTGAAAGACCATGGGCGGGCAAATTGTACCCTTTTCATTTAATGTTAATGCAAATGCATTGAAATTGTAGTACAGAGTGAAGCCGAACAAAACCTGTTTAAAACCAGTTTGATAAATGGAGTTATTCACTTAATAGTCAAGAATAAGTAGACTTCAAACTGATCAACTTATCAGCATTTTAATTAATTTGCATTGTGCAGACTGATGCATGAGTTTCTCCTACTATTTAATCATACAAGCGCCTTTCAGATTCTAATGAGGAGTGGAATCTGATAATAATGAAGCAAAGTTAAGACTTAGTTTTAATGATTAATACAAGCTAGTGTATGAAATATTAATAGTGTTATTTCTTCTTACATTATGATACCAGGTAGGACTGTTAACCAATGTTGATATAGCTCCTTTTCCCCCCCTTTTTTGTTTGTTTGTTTGTTGTTGTTTTTTTTTTTTGGGGGGGGGGGGGGGTGTCAGATTGTGGGAATACACACATCTCATAAACACATACAAAATGAACCACTATTAATTAATAAACTCATTTTGAAAAAACACACAGGTCACACATACATTATGTATATACACATCCTTCTATTCAATTTATATTCTTCCATCAATAAAGAAAACTTATAAACATACCCGAACTTATGCCCAAGTTGAGACATACAATCTGGAGAGTGGAGACGTAATAAGTACGGTGCTATAATTGTGCCCCATGCGTATCAACTTGGCTTGTAGAGGCAGAGCATGAGAGGGCGCTATTTCACTTTCCAATCCTCATGCTATCCATCCCCCTTGAATGTTTTACACACTTTTACCAGCATGTATAACCATAAGGTCTCCACAGATTGCTGTCACCTGGGGTGACCCTTTTTCAAGCGCTCCAAACTTTGAGGGCATTCCGTATTTCCATATTATATGTTTACATTTACTGCAACTTTCATATTACATGACTTTTATTTGACTTTCCATTTTGATGTTATTTGTTGTATCATATGAACTTGTATGTTACTTTGTATTTTATGATATAAAGTTTGGGAAATAAAATGATTGAAATTAAATGAAATGAAGTCACCTTTTGAACTTTCACAGAATGCTTTGCAACATTGCACACCCCTTCATTGTTTATGCATATATTGTTATGTCATTGTACAATATTTATAGCATTACATAACTGTATATAGTTTGTATTTTCATATTTTTTTGTGTATTAGTGTCTTAATTTCCAGTAAGGCTTTTAGATTGATTGACTATCAGAGTCAATCAAACAATACAATCTGACATAAATATTTGTGATTTTTTTTTTCACTAGGGAAATAGTGTTCTTTTTGTAAGAAATGATATAACACATCATTCAGTGTTCGAGGATACTTAGTGCAATAATCATTGATATATGGCGATAATACACTCATAACCGATATGCATGGCTAGTATGCTACCCAGGGAGTTGAGAAAGTATGCAATATCACTGTGTGGGTTTGAACTGTACCTGATGACCATGGGTAATAATACTTAGAAACCCTGTATTAAGAGCTATATAAATGCAAGTTATTATTATTATTAATTTTATCGCAAGGATTCAGAGTCCATGTGATTACCGTACCCAGGGCCCTACGCACACATTTCATTATGAATCACAAAATATGCCTTATCTAACTATACGTACGGTAATATTTCTATATCGCAAATGTTTTTAAACACAATGAGTTATGCCATCATGAACATCTGCTCATTTCCCTTGTCAGATATTAATAAAAGATACACAGACTGAAAAATATAAAAAATGGTTAAGGACAGACATTTGGAATTATTTTAATATACAGTACCCCAAAATAATATTCTTATAATTGACCCTGTAGTAGTTTTTATTAGTAGTCCAATCTACCAACAAGTATAACAATAATATGTTTCCAGACAAATTATTAAATTGAAAAACTAGTCACCCTACTAAAGTATGTATTCATGTGTATACTATTCATGCAGAAGAAGACTTATCTATTGACTAGGACGTACCTGATACAATTGTCTCCAAACGGGCACGTTTATAGAATTGGCGCACTCGCAGACGATTGACGCATACGGAACCATAAGGCCCTGTTCTGTAAGTGTTAGTGATTAACTGTATTGTTTATGAATTACACATCCTTTTGCATAGTTTTTAACATCTATTTAATAGCAAACAACTGTACCAAAACGTATAATTATGTGTTGTTCTTTGCCTGGTGGTCCCCTTTAACACAAATTTTCAACTTGTACCTTTTTTGAGATACATGGTAAAGCAGACAATGAGATATAAAAGGTTGTCAAAAACATTTGTGCTAATTGATGAGAAGACGTCATTACATAGATAATGCAACAAAACAATGACTTCATCAATTCGTTATCAAGAGCAAAGTAAATGAAAATTTAAGGTCTTTATCACAGTTGTTTTAACCCGTTGCTTATGGGAACCAGGTGGGCTATGAACAAAGTCTATGGGGATTTCAGAATCTTGAGGGAACCGGTTAAAACACTTAATAACATATGTTAGTTTCCCTTGTCAGGCATTAATACAAATAAATAGATTCATTTCTGTCATAGGGTTATAAATATTCATTGGCCGTGCAAGTTTTGCGAGCAGTATTTAGAGTGCCGAAGTACACACTGCAATTTTGGCCGTTGGGTGCAAGTTTCTCTTCATTTCGGAAGAAATTATCGCTTACTGCTGAAACCAGGTATCAAACGTTTCTGGAACAAATTCATATTTCTTCTTCACTGTTTTTTCTTATTTTGCTAATCTCAGTTTTAAGACATATTGGGCCGTATGCATAAAAACAAGCAATTGCTTGTGCTAGCCTTTTGCTTGAATCGGTATGCACACAAACAAGCAATTGCTTGCAAGCAAAAGCTTTTGCTTACAAGCACAAGCAATTGCTTACTGCTCGTAAGCAATTGCTAACCAAACAAGCAATTGCTTAAAACCGTATGCATAAAACAAACCTTTTACTTGTCTTGATAAGCAATTGCTTGCATTTTTTCAAGCACCTCCAGACCAGCTTGAGCTCTTGCTTACTAAGGACATTCGCGTTTTAGAATCAAGTTTTTCATACCGTTTCAGGATGATTTAGAACTCCTGGTTCCAGAGGTTATGTTGTGATTACATATTTAATCAAATGGCTGTTATTTTAAACATTTATATCCATTTTGTTCATGATTTGAAAATATTTGCGTAAGAAAAATATTGTTACCAGGTCGGGCACAGGGTTGCCAGATCGCGGCTAGTCTTGACGGCCAGACTCTTTACGTTTCACGGCCAAATTCGGCCAAACTTTTTTTTTCACGGCCAACTTTCACGGCCAAATTGTATCTACATAAAAAAAGCAGTATATAGGTATACCCCCATGCAAAATCTCTAAAAAGTCAGGCTCTCGACACACTGTCATACATTTCCCAATGTTTAAATAATGCCTATGATATTGATTTAACAGATCTTAGTAAGAAAACGGCAAGATTTAGAAGAAAAAAGGAAAACAAGTTTGGATATAAAATACACTCGGGTCTGACATAGATGTCATGGCCAAGGGGAATAGGTCTAATAGAAATAGTTATGTCAAATTTGTACGTGCTGGTCACGTGAATAGAGGGGTATGGGAGTTTAGGCGTACCATTATCTCCCAAAAATAATATTCTTATAAATGAACACCTTTAGTAGTCCACTCTATCAACAAATTCACAAAAATATGTTTCCAGAAAAAATATATACAAAAACGCATTGTTCATGTGTCTGAATTACGAACAAGACTAATTTGTCCAGAGCGCGTGTTTCTATAAACGCGCTCTGTCCGTACGTCCAGATCGAGCGAACGAATCGTCCGGGATTCTCTCCAAACACATCGCGTGAATAGCATTGGCGCACTGCACTGCACTCGCAAATGTTTGGCCCGTTCTCGCTCGCATGGCAAATGATAGGAATGTTGTACACATTATTTCAAGTTTTATTACATTTTAAAGTAGTTTTAAGGATATATTTTCTGTTTAATTATGAAAAAGGCCAGAAATGAAAATTCACGGCCAGATTTTCTTTTTACGGCCAAAATTCGGCCAAATTTGTTTGGCCGTGAAGTTATTTTTTTTCACGGCCAAACTAAATTTTATTCGGCCAGATTTCTGGAATCTGGCCGAAAAAAAGGCCAAATGGCAACCCTGGTCGGGCACGACCAGGGAAAGCTGCTATGCAAGGGACTACACGACGTTTGCATACACTACGAATCACCTTTGTTGTCATGCAGTGCGATGTTCGCACAACCGTAACCATGCTTTGTTCAACACATAAGCAATTGCTTAGGCAGTGTAAGCAAAAGGTTTCAGCACAAGCATAAGCTTACGAAATTAAGCAATTGCTTGAACTTGATCTTTTGTTTGACAAGCTCTTGCTTGTGCTTGAAGCAATTGCTTATAAGCAATTGCTACGTTTTATGCATACAGCCCATTGCATTTTAATCCAAATGACATTTATCTTGTTGCAACATTGATTTTTTTTTTGGGGGGGGGGGGGGGGGGCGATAGAATTGTTTGTTGTACGACTATATATTTATAGTGATACAAAATTCTCTATATTTTATACCCAGCGAGTATATATTGCTTAAAACAGCCAAGGAAAAATTCATCATGGTGTCCTCAGTTGCCGCCACTTGTGGTCCGGTTCTTAATAGGAATGGCTGCAACACCCTCACGGCCCTGCTGAGTGTTGCTGTCTTGTGTCTTCTCATCCATGCCGCCACGGGAGAAGTTTCCAGCGATGCAAGAACCACGAAAGACATGGCCACCAAAAATACTGCAACGCCCCTAAACTGCCCAGCCTGCCCGAAACACGTAAGAAATTAGGAATTAGTTTCTTAATTATGGAGATGGTTCGTGTTTGAATATGCTAAAACATTTAAATCATAATAAACATGGGACAGATACTTTACAAAATAAGGAAGCATTGCATGCATTTACAGTCGAAGGAGTATTAACCCGTAATATTTGCAAATCAATAAATTAATGTGTGCTTGTATGTGTGTGTGTGCATTTGTGCGTGCATCTTTACTATAGCACAATCAGAATGGGTCTTAGGATTAGAGATGGAATTAAAAGTAGAAGGTGGGATTAGGGCTAAGTTTAATGCTAGTGTCAAGTCTGTAGTTTTCCTGTTTGGGAATTATAAGTTTCAGGCATAAAGTCAACCAATTGGGTATATACTTAGCTATTCAAACTACATCATAACCTTGATACAATATTTTTCTTTGCAGATCACAACTTGTCACACAAGTCCTGATGCTACGGCGGATTTCAAACCAATCGAATGTAACTCCAGCTGCTTGAGTTGTGACGAACTTCTCCCGATGGCTAGAGCACAGCTCAACATGAACAACCGAATCCTGAGGCAACTCAATGAGATGAGGAACAACACACCTAGCGCTGATCCCACTACCAACCCGTCCACACTGACCGATCAGCCCAGGGACTGTAAAGAGGTCCAGGCAGCCGGTTTTGACACTAGCGGCCGCTATCTCGTTTACCCAGATGATAACGACGATCCTTTCCTTGTTTTCTGTGACATGGAGACCGATGGAGGTGGATGGACGGTAGGTTTTATTGTTTTTAAACTTATCGGTAATATTCTGTGGGAAGTCAATAAATGTAAAAAAGGTAGCTCTTTATTGCCCAAGGCAAATTGCCTAAATGAAAGTGGCTCACTGCACATTATAAGATGCTCATGCGCCTCCGCGACCAGGACTGTGTTGGATGTTACCTACCTTTCACAAAGTCCACTTGTGTATGTATGTCGTACACTAAACTTGGTGAGCCAGTCATCAGGATTAGAGTTTGACAGGCACCCCCTCCCCCCTCCCCATCGACACTGGCGACTAAAACGCAATTTTACAATCATATTTTATCTATAATTTCACAGGTGTTCCAGCGACGTAAGAACGGGCTTGTGGACTTCTATCTCACTTGGACTGACTACAAGTACGGTTTCGGCAGCGTGATGAGAGAACACTGGCTCGGCAACGAGAAGATCCATCGTCTGACATCGCAGAAGACGTACGAACTCCGGATCGACCTTGAGGACTTTGAAGGAAATACGCGTTACGCAGAGTACGACCAGTTTCTGTTGGCTGATGAGACCCTGTACTACCAGCTCATCATAGGGGATTACAGTGGGGATGCAGGTAGGTTCGGAGTTAAACACAAAATATACTTATATGAGCAAGAACCAATTTGAGTCAACGTACTTGGAAATCCAAATTCAAACCTCGATTTTATAAGTTTGGTTATTTATAATAACTAAGAAAATCATGATGCAAAAATACTGCTGAAAACTGCTAAATCTACTATAATAATGACGTAATCAAATGAAAGTCAATATCTAAGAAAATCATAATGATTTTACCATCAATCTGTTCATCCTTAAAGGGATAGTTGAGTTCTGGTAAAGAGAATACAGTTTTGGTCAAACTGAATTTTAGTAACCAAAACCGACACCATTACATTACAAACTAATAGTTATTAACTCCACCATGCTCGAAAGGAATACAAAATTACAAATGACTAAGTAAAAAGCCTGTTATCATTCAAAAGAAGCCTTTCAAACTCAAGAGGGCATTCTCTAAACACTCAGAATCGGTTTCAACCATTTAAAATAAAATAATGTGCATGTGATGTTTTGTTGAAATAGTGATTAGATAGAGAGATAATCAACAACTATTTATGAACCTCTTTTGAAAATTGTTGAAAAGAGGAAGCATTAAAAAAAAAATGATTAAATTGTGGGGCCCCACAATTATTACAAATGGTTATGTTTATGGATATTTCAGGCTTTTCTGAACCGATTTTGATCAAATAAAGTTTATTCTGTCGTTACAATTGTACATGCTCTTTTGAATTTGACACTCAGTTTTGTATTATCTCACAAAAAAATGTTTTTGTGTAGAGCCCTCTATACCAAAACTCAACTATCCCTTTAATATGAGACCCCATTAAGGAAAAACAATGGTTGCCTTTCAATTTCACTATAGGGCAACTCCAGCGTCACGGACATAACAAATCAGAGAATTTTCATGAGTTTCCAATGCCACTACTAATTCATACCTCTAACTAATGTCTAACTTTTATTTTGATTACAAAGCAAATAGCCTGGTTAAGTATGCAAAAAAAGTTTCAGAACATTTATCCAATTCGATTCTGAGTAATTCTTCAAAATGTGCGCCGTCATGGACATTACATTTTTTGGACATGACTTTTTGCATCCATACACATCTTTGCAAAAGTCTGTGAGTTCTTAGACCTCACAAAGGTGATTTGGGTATTAAATTATAAACAAGGCAATGATGAATTGAATCCAAGTTGGATTTTGTGAAACGGGCCAGGCATATGTGATCTAGACAACAAAACGTTGCGTCATGGACATTACATTTTCAGCGTTACGGACATTACACTTTTGTCCACTTTCTCTATACTTAGAAATAACCCACAAAAAAATGCTCCATTGTGCATGAAACTTTTGTAATGGTACATTTGATATGTAATCAAACAGTTTTGAGAAAAAAATTCATATTTAAATTTTTTGTTTTAATTAGCAAAAAATGATATTAAAAATAACAATATTTTTTTCCAAAATTATTGTAAAATTTGAAATTTTCAAACAGAATGTGCAGTAAACCAAATTTGTAACTATTTAAAACAATATTATATATTGTTGATGAGGTACGATGCTGTTTTTGCAAACAAAATTGTAAAATTAAAAAAAGTTGTGTACATCATGGGCATAACACATGGAAAATCATGGACTAAGAGTATAATTTTTGCAATTTGATCATAATATATGAGATTTAACCATCTCTTTCTCCTCCCAGTAAGTTATAGTCAAGTCTTATTGAGACATGCATGTTCAAATTGAGCAAGGAATTTAGTTTTATAACTAGTTCTGAGTACTGACTTAAAGTTCACTATCTGATAACCGATACAATTTATTAAAACTTGAATCGGGAAGGTAGTAGTCTCTCTGTTTCTTGGGGTTATCTAAAAAAATTGCTTGAAAATGTTTAGCTCTGCTTTTTTATACTTTTCACTGTGTATGTAATGTCCGTGACGTAATGTCCGTGACGCCATTCTGGACAAACCATCAATTATTTTTGTAAATACTCTTGATATACTTTATGATATCACATTCTAGCTTTGCAAATGAATTTTGAACTAAATTGAATTAAGACTTGTGCTTCTACAAAAACTTTTATATCTAAAATGTCAGACATTACACATCAATGTTGTAAATAACAGTTTTCAAAAAGTAAAGATTGTTACACAATTTCCTTTTCTATGATGTTAAAACAAAGCATAAACAAGACATTAGAAGTAGAATTATTTTTCTGAAGTGACCCATATTTTAAAATTTTATTTCACAAACAACGGATGCAAATTTCATCATTTTGGGGGGTAATACATACAATTTTTGTCCAACTTCAATGGCCCCCCCAAAAAATATTCTGCATTGAATTTCAAACTTTTTTCCTTTAGTCATCAAAATATGGTCCTTCCTCATTACTATCCAGTAGTTAACAAGGCTGTCCCATGAATTTCATTTTTCCACCCTTGGGTAACATTTTTCGTGGAATTGCCCTATACAGGGTGGCCCCAAAAAACGAAACGGGGCACTTCCCAAAATAAAGTAACAAAATGATTATGTCCATCGAATAGGGGTCCTTTCCAATGAAAAACGATACCAAGATCAGTAATTTTGGTTGCGTAGTTTTTGTTTTAGGGCGCTCTGAGTGACACCAGGTCAAGTTCCCATTTTTGTGCCGCTTATTTCACGGTGGTCTGCGTTTTTCTCTCACATCTTCTTTGTCTTGTACACTGTATATGTGAGCTGCTCTTACCATGGTTACATATTTGTGACCTTACACCACAAAACGACCAATAAGTCGGGGAAAAATATATTTCTGATTTTCACATGGCATAAAAGGGACTGTCCGCCTTTTGCAAGCCAAATTTTAAAAGTTGCGAGGTTGTCTTATATGAAAGAAAATGTCATTTAACAGCATGCCTGAAAAAATTAGGGCTTGAAATCTCTTTTTCGTGGAGTTATAGAACTCAAAATAATAAAATTACACAGCGCATTTAATTGAGCATTATACGAGTATTCACCTGGTGCGAAATTTCGCTCACGGTGCATTCCACAGAGCACCATGTTGCTGTGTGTGACCCATACGTAACCCGCGCACAGATTGTGATCGAACTACGGCGTAAGCGAATACTAAACAAAATGACCAAAACTCGCTAAAACTGGCTACATGTAATTGTATTCTTCATTTTCGTTACCTTTTTGGTGACATACTGTACCTTTACAAATGTCGGCTTCACAATACCTTTACAAGAATAAGTACAATATTGTTGTAATATTATGCTAAATCAGTTAAACTCCTTTACTGTCCGATATAAAGTTTGGTGGAGGGGCGCATTCGTTTTTCATTCGTAGAATCCAAATTACAGGGCTGTTCGATCTGAATTTGTGTGTGTGTGTTACATTCATCTTCATCCGTCTACTGGAAACTGTTCAGATGATTTGTAAAAGGCGGACAGTCCCTTTAAATGGGTAGTTTTTTTTTTTATTAAATCGGTTCAGAAACGGCTGAAATACTAATAAATATATCTGATCGGAATAAATCTGGGACCCAGATTTATTCGATGACTATTTTAAAAATTTTAAAATGCTTCAAATACACTTTTTCAACAATTTTCAAAAGAGGTTTTTAAATAGTTGTTGATGATCTCTCTATTTAATCATTATTTCAACAAAATATCACATGCATATTAAAGTTTGTATGAAAAATGGTTGAAACCAATGCTTTTTTAGAGAGTGCCCTCTTGTGTTTGAATGGCTCTTTTTGTATGATAAAAAGGCTTTTTACTTGGTCGTTTGTAATTTTCTATACCTTTCGAGCATGGTGGAGTTGTAACTATTAGTTTGTAATGTTATTGTGCAAGTTTTGGTTAGTAAAGCTCAGCCTTACCAAAACTGTACTACCCCTTTAAGGTAGAAGTCATTACCTTTCAAATGGTATATAATTTGTCATATTTGGACTAAGCAAACCCTCTCAACATGAGCACCAAATATTTGTATCATGACTGAAGCACTTTTAAAATAAAGGGCTGTAACCTGATAATTGTTTTATATTTTTAACGATAAGTCAAATTTAAACATGATTTCTGATGCTCAAAACTTCACAGAAGGTAGATTAAATGCGATACCCTTATCCATGAAATACTAAAATCCTGAATCTCATACTTTTAACAAAATTTGACTATTTCAGAGAAGAGAAACTACTGCCGCTACTTAACTGTCGTTTTGTGGTGTAACGTCACATATTATGTATGAAATAAATGGTAATCCTTCTTCCTCAGTCTCTCAATTGTTCACACATTTCAATACTTTTTACAAATTTTGCCAGGTCACTCCTTTTGTTTCTCCAATGCAAAGAGATCTTATAATGTGCCATTCCCATCTTCTTCAAGATGCTCAGGACACTAATTTAATGAGACTATAATTGCTTAAATTTAAAGAAAGAGAAATAAAAATGAAAAATGAGCAAAGAAAATTGGGCTTCGCTGGGCATCGAACCCAGGACCTCTGGATTGCTAGACTGGTGCTCTAACCATTGAGCCACAATGCCTTATTGATGGTGTACTACATGCTCCATGCTTGTTAAAAAGTTCCTCACAAAATGATTCTGTCCATTTCACCAATGATACTTACATGTATACGATATCATTTTCCTAGTAGATATATGTCATATTTGATTTTGCATCACAAATATAGACAGCTATGCATTGCTAATTTTATTTGTTCTCCTTTTCTATAAAATATGAATTATTTCAGGCGATTCTCTTACTCGCCATCATGGTATGAAGTTCACTGCAAAGGATAGAGACTTGGACTTAGGGTCGGAGAACTGTGCCCAGAGATACCACGGTGCCTGGTGGCACGAAGCCTGTCATGACTCCAACCTGAACGGGGACTACCTGGGTGGACCAACCTCTTCTTTTGCCACAGGAGTCGTTTGGAAGACCTGGAAGGGGCATTATTATTCACTGAAAGAGACTGAAATGAAAATACGACCCCTGAACTAAATGCTAAAATACACAGAAAGTGTGCCCCCAAATGAAATGCCTTTGTCAAAAAAAAAAGATTCCCCCCAAATATCACTCTAAACCCCCAAAGTTAAGATGAAATAAATCAGTAGATCCAGGGGCGTAGCAAGGGTTTGTATGATTGGAATGGGGGGGGGGGGGGGGGGGCATGTGATTTGTTGGGGGCACCCTCTATTTGTTCCAACATTTATGTTTTTATTGTTGTTCTCCAATTATTTGAGGGGAGGAGGCAAGTGCCCCCCATAGCTATGCCACTGATGAGACTGATCAGTTTGACTAGGAATCACATTGTGATTTACTGGTGATGGACTATTTTTATTCAGTTAGCGTCCCATTTCTTAGATCTTAGATTACATGCAGATATACTATTCTTGGTTGCTTCTTAGTCACACACACGATCATATTATACTTAAATGAGCTAGACAATTATGTTAGCAAAATAACATTATTAACGATTGCAATTATGAATTTCTATTAACTCCAAATTAATAGTTGCGTAATACAAGGTTTCCAACTAATCTTGTTTAAAGGAGGAGTTTCGTCACCTTCAATTTACTTGTGATTATGTTCCCCTACTCTTAGTAATTTATACTGTCTAAATATATACTTTGCACAAAAAGTTCCGCAATCGAGGTTTGCGCATTACTAACTATTCTATTAGGTTATTACCATTTATAAATTTGGTATCATTAAAAGGCATGAATTCTCCCCTTTACATTGATAACATTTGCTTTGAGTATTTTATCATGGAATGTGCATTGCATCCAAATGTTGGGCAAAGTCAAAAGTGAAATGTTGCAAAATGCACTAATTTTGTCAACAAAGGGCCTTCCTTTTGTTTGAAGATTAAAACGTGGCTTAAATACATGACCACCTCACCCCATTCAAGCCAAGGAAGGCACACTGTTGACAAAATCACTGCATTTTGCAACATTTCACTTTTGACTTTGCCCTACATTTGGATGCAATGCACATTCGATGATAAAATATATATAGCAAATGTTATATCAATATAAAGGGGAGAATTCACGCTTTCCAATGATTTTATTTCCAAATTTATGAATGGTAATTGCGTAACAGAAAAGTTATTAATGCGCAAACCTCGATTGCGGAACTTTTTGTGCGAAGTATATATGCAGGTGAAAGCTTGTGTATATATATCTATTCTAAAAAATGAAATGTGAAGCCTTGTTGGTGTTGTTTTTTTTAACAACATTCCCTGCTGGAGATTATTAATGCAATTAATAATTTAACCTTAATTATATCTTTGGTGCTGGGAAAGGGCTATTTTCTTTGGCCAAAGTGTAAGACAAAATTATTATCAGGAAATAAATATTGTTTGTGTTTCTTTAATAGTTTGATGACCGATGGTCGTCAAATAAAGTGTTTTGCTTCAAATCCAAGTTATATTTCTAAATGATATGAAAACTGCTTAAATTTCACTGTGTAAAAACTAAAATCATGTGAAGTGATATTGGTGTCAATAAAGGCTTGTAGCTTTCAGTTCTTTTAGCATTATCTTCATTAGAGGCAAAGCATAGCTGTTATATTTTAAACAAGACAACAATCTTATACTGTAGTAGCTCTTCAATCTTGATTCTATTATTCACACGTGTTAATGATAATAAAAGCTCATTTTGAAAGCATATCCCAAAATGTATTATTTATTTAAGTAGATTAGTATAATATGTGCTGAATAATCATGGATTGGATCTCAAATACATTGACAGACAAATGTTGTGTATAAATAAATAAACAATTGTTCAGTCATCCTGAGATTTAAAAAATTTCTGATGGTGCTCTCAATCAAACACACCCCATTTTACTCTAAAACACAAAATTCGCACTGGCTTTGTTTTGTCAAAAGATGGCAATTTGTTTAACTTTCTTGCTGCATTCATATAGCTCGATGCTGAAAAAAGTCTCAGAGATGTTAAAAGATGTTGGTGCCTTACTTAAATGGATCTGGTAACATTGTTGACATGTGCAAAAAGTGATGAATGGTTGATGCAATGAGTATTGTTGTTATCTGATATTTCCACATGGTATCTTGTGAAAATTTCAAGTTAATTCAACGTTATATGGCCAAGTAATGAGCAAAAATGCAAAGTGGTATTTACTAACTTTTGCACTCACTTTGTACATGGTTTTTGTGGTCCAGTGGATAATTTAACATGAACACTTCAATCGTAAATATCTTTTTAACGAAAGGAAATTGTGAAAAACTGAAACCTGTTGTTAATACTAATACAACAAGGTATGAGAGAACCGCTAGAATTCCAAGTGAATTTTGAGGCTTCTCATCAATATAGTGAAACTACTTATTAGCAGGGTAGTGGGAGTCTAATACCACCTCCCTGTTATTAGGTTTGAAATTGAAGGAAAATATTATGTGGCATTGTCCAAATGCATGAAATATCTACAGTATTTTCCCCCCAAACATAAGTAATACACATAATTTTGAATAATCATAAACTGTTTCAGTTCTTTGCAGTGCAAATTAAGTGGCAAATTGGGCAAAATACTGGCAGTATTTAAATCATGGGATCCCAAGTTCAAAACTTGTGGATATTCATTGAGTTTGTCATTTAGCAAAGGCAAAAGGCATAACTTTATGAACCAGCTACAGCACTATTTAAAACACTGATTGCCTATTGAATTAAAATTCATTCGGATGGGCATATCTCGGCCAATTGATTTTTGGTATTTGGACATTATTTTTGATGCTCTGTCAGAAAATAAAGTTAAAATTTGAAAATTATCAAAATAGATTTTTGATGACATCACACTTCACCACTCTATATGTGCTCTGCTCTGTTCTTTTGAGTTGTATATTATATCTAGCTTATTGACATCGATGAAGTAGAGCCAATGTTGCTAATTACCACGGTAAATGTCGCTGGTCCGTAATAGGGCCCCTCGTGGGCCCTGCTGGGCCCTGGTCACTGGTGTATATGAATATATGGGAACCCAGGACTCAGGAGGTGAAAGACTTTGAATAAATTCATAGTTTTCTCAATGCCCATACCTACATGTAGCTATAGTCACTATCAAGGAATGCTCCTTATTAAGTGGAGATGATGTACACTATGAGAAGGAGGAAGAAGAGTAGGAAAGGAGGAGAAGGAGAGGAGAGGAGAAGGGATGATGATGATGATGATGATGATGATGATGGTGATGGTGATGGTGATGGTGATGGTGATGGTGATGGTGATGGTGATGGTGATGGTGATGGTGATGGTGATGGTGATGGTGATGGTGATGGTGATGGTGATGGTGATGGTGGTGATGGTGATGGTGATGGTGGTGGTGGTGGTGGTGATGATGATGATGATGATGATGATGATGATGATGATGATGATGATGATGATGATGATGATGATGATGATGATGATGATGATGATGATGATGATGATGATGATGATGATGATGATGATGATGATGATGATGATGATGATGATGATGATGATGATGATGATGATGATGATGATGATGATGATGATGATGGTGGTGGTGGTGGTGGTGGTGATGATGATGGTGGTGGTGGTGGTGGTGGTGGTGGTGGTGGTAGTGGTGGTGGTGGTGGTGGTGGTGGTGGTGGTGATGGTGGTGGTGGTGGTGATGATGATGATGAAAATGATGCTGATGATGATGATGATGATGATGATGGTGGTGGTGGTGGTGGTGGTGGTGGTGATGATGATGATGATGGTGATGGTGGTGATGATGATGATGTAGATGACCATGGTCACAATAAAATTTATAAAAATACATTCTTTCCCTATTGTTTGCTATTTAATACCTATTTTCTAGCTACTTTGAGGGGCTGTTCCACGCTGCGAGAGAGATTCACAATATGACTTGTCACAATTTTCTAACTGAGCTCAGAGCTAGAGGCTAAGAGTGTAAAGATGTGTTACTCTTGTAAATAAACTAAGTCAGATAACATAACAGATGTTAACTTTGTTAGTCGGGCACATCATGGAATGTTCCCTCTGGATTAGAAATGCTATTTCAAATCCCTCAGAGAGAAACATTAGAACTGTGATATTCCCTCCATCACCAGTTAACATAGATCTGGATAACAATACCGGCTAGGTCTGCTGACAATGTTGACTCTAGATTACAATATATGTGTAGGGGTGTGTATAGCTCCTTTTTGGGGGAGGGGGGGGGGGGGGACTGGCCCCCTTCTGTAGCTTTCGCTACATTTAGTAGATGTGTGGCCTAGGGCTAATCAATCAGAGATAGGCGCCGCCTTGTGTGCCCAAATTGTCAGAAAATATAATGAAAGGTCTCCACAGAAACTTTCACAGAATGCTTTGTAAAATTGCACATCCCTTCATTGTCTATGCATACAATGTACATTTTGATGTTATTGTACAATACATATTAAATATAGTTTGTATTTTCATATTTTTGTTTATGATTGTACATGTATTACTGTCTTAATTTCCAGTATGCCCTATTAGATTGCACAAATGATAATCTGAATTTATCAAACAATAAAGTCTGACATAAATGTTTGTTTTTTCACTACATATAGTTTTCTATAATCGATATATGGCGATAACCGATATGCATGGCTAGCATGCTCCCCAGGGAGTTGAGAAAGTACACAATATCATTGTGTGGGTGCTGTACCTGATGACTGTGGGTAATAATACATGTGCCTAGAAACCCTGTATTAAGCACCACATAAATGCAAGTTATCATTATTATTATTATAAGGATTCAGAGTGCACGTGGTTACTGTACCCAGGGCCCTACGTACCATTACATATAGGCAGCAGTCGATGAATCACAAAATATGTAAAATATATATCTAACTATGAATCCTATTATGGCTGACAAAAAAGTGTCTATATCCATATCTAGTCATTTATATATTATTATCAATCAAGGAGCAGATATGGTAATATTTCATTATCACAATTTTTTTTAAACACTTAATGAGTAATGATATCATAAACATCTGTTCAACTCCCATGTCAGATAAAAATGAAAGGTCTACAGACTTAAAAATATAAAAATGATTACTAACAAACATTTTGAATTATCTTAATTCCTACATTTACAACCTAAGTGAACCAACACCCCAAAATAGTATTCTTATTTATAAATGAAAAGTAATAGCTTTAATTCGTAGTCCATTCCATCAACAAGTTCAGAAAAATATGTTTCCAGAAACAAATATATAATTGGAAAATTGCAAAAAGTCAGACAAATGTTTCCAGACAAATTACATAAATGGGAAAACTTGTCACCATTCTAAAGTATGTGTTCATGGGTCTCATGGGTCTATTGTCTAGGACGTACGCATCATCCCTGATTCTATCATCTCCAAACGTGCACGTTTATAGACTTAGCGCACTCGCAGAAATTTGACCATAAGGCCCTGTTGGTTTCATAAATGTTAGTAATTAATTGTATTGTTTATGAATTACACAGCCTTTTGCAAAGTGTTGGATATAGATCTATTTAATATCAATCAACTGCACCAAAACATATATAAGCCTGTGTTGTTCTTTGCCTGGTGGTCCCCTTTAACACATTTTCAACTCATACCTTTTTTGAGACACACGGTAAAGCAGACAATGAGATATTAAAGGTTGTCAAAAACATTTGTGCTAATTGATGAGAAGACGTCATTACATAGATAATGCAACAAAACAATGAATTCATCAATTAGTTATCAAGAGCAAATTAAGTAAAAATGTAAGGTCATCATCACAGTTGTTTTAACCCCTTGCTTATGGGAACCAGGTGGGCTATGTACAAAGTCTATGGGGTTTCAGAATCTCTAAGGAACGAGTTAAAACTATTAATAACGAATGCCATGAACACATGTTAGTTTCCCCTGTTAGGCATTATTACAAATAAATAGATTCATTTCTGTCGTGGGGTTATAGATATTCATTGGCCGTGCAAGTTTGGTGAGAACACTTCAGAGTGCCGAGGTACATAACACACTGCTTGTAGTTTTGGGTGCAAGTTTCTCTTCATTTTGGAAGAAATTTCGCTTACTGCTGAAAACAGGTATCAAAACGTTTCAGGAACTAATTTATATTTCTTCTCTTATTGTGCTCATCTCAGTTTTAAGACTTATAATAATTGCATTTTAATGCATCAATATACAGTACATGACATTTATCCTTTTCTTTTTCTTTTTTGTTTTTGTTGGGGGGGGGGGGGGTAGAATTGTTTAAGTTTGGTAAGTTAATTTGAATGTCAGAAAATGAATTATGCATAATACATCTATTACATATATTTAATATCTTATTTTCAACTAACTGAGTAATCCCACAATTCCCGATTTTGTATTATCTTAATTTACATTGACAATTGAATATTAACTATTTTGATTATTTATTTTTTAAAAGGAGAAAGCTACAAATCGTAATACAGTAAGTTGATGTGTGTGGCTGTGTTTTCCGATTTTGTATCTATATTTCTGAAAGAGGACCAATGTCTGAATTGTACACACCCCTGTACCAAATTGGGAGGCTCCACTTTAAGAAAACAAGTTGCACGAATGTTAAAGGACCTAAAGAATACAACGTACTTTGGCACTTATTTCATAGTTTATACTTGTAAAATAGGTCTGCCGAAAAAAAATCCATGAAAATATGTAGTGATTTAAGACTAACTTTCTGATGCCAAATCTCATTTACAGCCGGTTTACGCCCCACCCACATTTAGGGTCCAGAATCAGCAGCGTGATTGACACGTGATCGACAATTCATTGGCTTACGTCATGACGCGTCATCTACAGAATTTAGTTCATTAGTCCGTTCTTTAGATGACGTCACATTTTGGCGATTTAAAAGGGGCGTTCCCAAGACAATTAGATATTTACTAAATACCCCAAAATTGATTGATTTCATGAGAAATTACTGCCAAATTCTTTTTCTTCAGGAAAAATTACATATAGAGTCGAATTGTGAAAATTAGGCAATCTAGATGCTGTAGTTCCTTCAATGTGCTGTAGGTTGAATTAAGCCCATCATAAGTCAAGCAAAGATGCTGAACACATTTTGTTCCATAAAGTTTAAATGGAGAAAGCAATGGTTTTGACCACCAAATATGAAAGATGTAGTTAGTTATATAAATGATGATAAGTCGAATATGATTTTCACGTGTTCGGGTACGATTATCTATATAATGACAGTGACACAGAATTCTCTATATTTCATACCCAGCGAGTATTGCTTAAAACAGCCAAGGAAAAATTCATCATGGTGACCTCAGTTGCCGCCACTTGATGTGGTCCGGTTCTCAGGAGTGGCTACAACACCCTAACAACCCTGCTGAGTGTTGCTGTCCTATGTCTTCTCATCCATGCCGTCACAGGAGAAGTTTCCAGCGATGCAGGAACCACGAAAGACATGGCCACCAAAAATACTGCAATGCCCCTGAACTGCCCAGCCTGCCCGAAACAGGTAATAGGGAATGAGGAATGTTTTTTTTATGGTTACAGTCCGTTATTCCGAAGGTTCGTTATTCCGAAGGTTCAGTTATTCCGAAGGTTCGTTATTCCAAAGGTTCGTTATTCCGAAGGTTCGTTATTCCGAAGGTTTGTTATTCCGAAGGTTCGTTGATCCGAAAATAAAATCGGGTTCGTTATTCCGAAAATTAAATCGGGCTTGTTATAATACTATAGTTTGTGTTTTGTTTATTTAATTTACAGCCTCCATTAAGCATACCCCTCCCCCTTTCCCTCCCTCTTTATATGAAATTATAGCATTATAACAAACCCAAATTCATTTTCGGATTAACGAACCCGATTTCATTTTAGGAATAGCGAACCTTCGGAATAACGAACCCGATTTCATTTTAGGAATAGCGAACCTTCGGAATAACGAACCTTCGGAATAACGAACCTTCGGAATAACGAACCTTCGGAATAACGAACCTTTGGAATAATGCAACAAATGTTCGGATTAACGAACCCTATTTCATTTTCGGATTAACGAACACTCAAGGTATAGGAAATTTGCGTGTTCGGAATAACGAACCTTCGGAATAACGAACCTTCGGAATAACGAACCGCGCCCTTTTTTATTGGGGAGATGGTTGTTGTTTGATCTTGCTAACAAATTCAAATCATAATAAACATGGGACAAATACTATACAAAATAAGGAAGCATTGCATGCATTTCCACTCAAAGGAGTATCAACCCGTAATATTTGCAAATCAATAAATTAATGTGTGCTTGTGTGTGTGTGTGCATTTGTGCGTGCATCTTTACTAGCTATCACAATCAGAATGGGTCTTAGGTTAGGATTAGAGAAGAAATTAAAAGTAGTATCTGGGAAGAGGGCTAAGTTTAATGCTAGTGTCAATAAGTTGTAGTTTTGCTGTTTGGGAATTATAAGTTTCAGGCACAAAGTCAACCAATTAGGTACAGACTTCACTATTTAAACTACATCTTAACAATATTTTTCTTTTCAGATCACAACTTGTCACACAAGTCCTGATGCTACAGCGGATTTCAAACCAATCGAATGTAACTCCAACTGCTTGAGTTGTGATGAACTTTTGCCGATGGCCAGAGCACAGCTCAACATGAACAACCGAATCCTGAGGCAACTCGATGAGATGAGGAACAACACACCTAGTGTTGATCCCGGTACCAACCCTTCCACGCTGACCCACCAGCCCAGGGACTGCAGAGAGCTCCAGGCAGCGGGTTTCTACGATAGTGGCCGCTATTCCATTTACCCAGATGACGAGGATCCTTTCTTCGTGTTCTGTGACATGGAGACAGACGGAGGTGGATGGACAGTAAGTCCTATTGTTTATAAACTTATCGGTAGTATTCTGTGGGAACGATAATAAAATGTCCATAAATGCCCAAGGCAAATTGCCTAAAGATATGAATGTGGCTCACCACACACTATGCTCATGTTCCTCTGCAACCAGGGCCCTGTTGCAGAAAGAGATACAATCGATTGTAAGTTACAATTGATTGTAAGTCAGATCATGTGTTCTGAATGTACAAATCTGATTGGGTGAAAGTTATAACACGCACATTTTCTGACTTGCAATCAATTGTAACTTACAATAAATGTTTTTCTCCTACTGCAACGGGCCCAGGACTGTGATGGTACCTACCTTCACAAACTTCATTGGTACATGTATGTTGTACACCTAGCCAGTCATCAGGATTAGAGTTTGACAGGCACCAACATCACACCCCCCCCCCCCCCCCCATCGCCATGGGCACCTATAAGTACATTCAAGCAACTATCACTAAACCGCAATTTTACAATCGTATTTTATCTTACAATTTCACAGGTGTTCCAGCGACGTAAGAACGGGCTTGTGGACTTCTATCTAACTTGGACGGACTACAAGTACGGTTTCGGCAGCGTGGTGGGCGAACACTGGCTCGGCAATGAGAAGATCCATCGTCTGACATCGCAGAAGATGTACGAACTCCGGATCGACCTCAAGGACTTCGAAGGCAATACACGTTACGCCGAGTATGACCAGTTTCTGTTGGCTGATGAGACCCTTTACTACCAGCTCACCATAGGGAATTACAGAGGGGATGCAGGTAGGTCCGGAGTTGAAACAAAATCAATACTTGGAAAACCAAATTCTGACCTCGATTTCATAAATTTGGTTATTTATCATTACTAAGAAAATCATAAATATTTTACAGTTAATCTGTTGTTGTCTTGAAATTGCACTGCATTGGCCGGGCTAATTCCCTGTTTATCGACTTTCTTGTGTTATATTTACAACATTTGGGGAAAAACATAAACCAACTCATCAGTGCCATAATAAAATGATTATTATTAATTGAACATAATCACTCCTTACTGTAGATTTGGGCACAGAAATGCAAAGGTAAAACATCTTAAAGGGTAATTTAACCCATTGCTTATGGGAACCGGGTGGGCTAAGTACAACGTCTATGGGGATTTCATAATCTCGAAATGGACAGGTTAAGACATGTACTTTATGCAATAATTAAATCTATAATGGCACTGTTTTGTAACAAATAATAAGCAGTTATTTAGAATTTTGTATTGTGGAAACAACGGGACCTTTTCTGCAGAAATGCAATGGAAATAGCTTGGATCACATGCCTCCATAAAATGCCATTTTCTGCATTAATCAATCTACAGCTACCGGCATATATGTGCTGCTTATTTCACGGTGGTCTGTGTTTTTCTCTCACATCTTCTTTGTCTTGTAGTTGTACACTGCATGATATGTGAGCTGCTCTTACCATGGTTACACTTACACCACAAAACGACCAATAAGTCAGGGAAAAATATATTTCTGATTTTCACATGGCATTAAAGGGACTGTCTGCCTTTTGCAAGCCAAATTTTTAAAGTTGCGAGGTTGTCTTATATGAAAGAAAATGTCATTTAACAGCATGCCTGACAAAATTCGGGCTTGAAATCTTATTTTCGTGGAGTTATAGACCTAAAAATAATAAAACGACACAGCGCGTTTAATTGTGCATTATACGAGTATTCACCCGGTGCGAAATTTCTCTCACGGCGCATTCCACAGAGTACCATGTTGCTGTGCGTGACCCATACATGACCCGCGCACAGATTGTGATCGAACAACGGCGTAAGCGAATACTAAACAAAATAACCAAAACTCGCTAAAACTGGCTACATGTAATTGTAAATTCTTCATTTTCGAGACCTTTTTGGTGACATACCTTTACAAATGTCGGCTTCACAATACCTGTAAGAATAAGTACAGTACAATAAGAACCAGCGTCCCGTTGATTGGTTGAGTACCCGTGTGCACCGGCCATCGACGTTGCCCGTTATTGACCAATTAGGAACGTACTCGCTCATGCGAGATTGTGCGTTTGGAGCCAAAGAAGAGTATAAAACATGATTGCTTACAATATCACTTGACAAAGTGTTGCAGCGGCACACGAAACGTCGTGATCTTTTAGATTCCTAGTTGACCATACATTGCGAGACAAACGAAATACTAGCGATATTATTTCCGATACTATATCCGCAATGAGTAATATATTTACTATTAAGTACAATATTGTTGTAATATTATGCTAAATCAGTTAAACTCCTTTACTGTCCGATATAAAGTTTGGTAGAGGGGCGCATTCGTTTTTCATTCGTAGAATCCAAATTACAGGGCTGTTCGATCTGAATTTTTGTGTGTGATGTTACATTCATCCTCATCCGCCTACTGGAAACTGTTCAGACGATTTGTAAAAGGCGAACAGTCCCTTTAAAGGGGTAGTCCAGTTTGGTAAAGAGGGCGCTGTGCACAAAATATTTTTTTTGTGAGATAATGAAAAACTGAGTGGAAAATTTGAAAGAGCATACAATTTTAATGGCAGAATAAACTTTACTTGATTAAAATCGGTTCAGAAACGGCTGAAATATTAATAAATATATCCGATCGGAATAAATCTGGGACCCAGATTTATTCGATGACTATTTCAAAAATTAAAGAATGCTTACACTTTTTCAACAATTTTCAAAAGAGGTTTTTAAATAGCTGTTGATGATCTCTCTATTTAATCATTATTTCAACAAAACATCACATGCATAAGTTTGTATGAAAAATGGTTGAAACCAATGCTTTTTTAGAGAGTGCCCTCGTGTTTGAATGGCTCTTTTTGTATGATAAAAGGCTTTTTACTTAGTCGTTTGTAATTTTCTATACCTTTCGAGCATGGTGGAGTTGTAACTATTAATTTGTAATGTTATTGTGCAGGTTTTGGTAACTAAAGCTCAGCCTTACCAGAAGGTAGATTAAATAAGATACCCTTATCCATGAAATACTAAAATCCTGAATCTCATTTAACAAAATTTGACTATTTCAGAGAAGAGAAACTACTGCTGCTACTAAACTGTCGTTTTGTGGTGTAACGTCACATATTATGTATGAAATAAATGGTAATCCTTCTTCCTCAGTCTCTCAATTTTTCACACATTTCAATACTTTTTACAAATTTTGCCAGGTCACTCCTTTAGTTTCTCAAATGCAAAGAGATCTTATAATGTGCCATTCCCATCTTCTTCAAGATGCTCAGGACACTAATTTAATGAGACTATAATTGCTTAAATTTAAAGGGATAGTTGAGTTCTGGTAAAGAGAGTACAGTTTTGGTAAAACTGAATTTTAGTAACCAAAACCTGCACCATTACATTACAAACTAATAGTTAACTCCACCATACTCGAAAGGAATACAAAATTAAAAATGACTGTAAAAAGCCTGTTATCATTAAAAAAGAGCAGTTGAAACTCAAGAGGGCGCTCTCTAAAAACTCATTGGTTTCAACCATTTTAAATAAAATATTGTGCATGTGATGGTTTGTAAAAATAGTGATTAGACTAGCTGTACCCGCGGAAATCCGCGGGTTTTTGAGAGAGAAAGACGATGATGACATAACAACACTTTAAAACTTTACTAAATATCCTACAGTCATCATGTAAATAGTAAGACAAAATAGCCTCGGGAGACTCAATCACGCCCCGCACAACCCGTCGGGGCCCCGTCCAACGATACATCGATCCGGCCAATGTATAACAAAATCATGATGGTTTAGTACCCACGCAAAGTTATTCAGTTATCCCCCATATTTCATATGATCCATAATTTGTTCCGCTTGTATTAAAATAGATACAATACACTATGTTCGTGTTCTTGCTAATAAAGTAGCTTCGCCGCCCCCCCCCCCCCCTCCCCGCGGCTCCAATTGCCTGTACGACACATAACCCGTCGTGTCCCTATACACGTTTCATATCCAAACTAAGTTCTCCCGCGTATACCTTTGTTTATATTCTTGTGAAACCTGATGATATATTCCCTTGAAATGAATAGTAGCCGTATATATACATGCATTTGCATACTACATGAGCAGATACCTCCCCCATCCATTCTACCCCCCCCCCGATAATTTGTTCCGCTTGTATTAAATTAGATACAGTACACTATGTTCGTGTTCTTGCTAATATAGTATAGCTTCGCCGCTGCCCCCCCCCCCCCCCCCCCCCCCTCCCCGTTACTCCAATTGCCTGCATGACACATAACCCGTCGTGTCCCCTAAACAATTAATTTCCAAACTAAGTTATCCCGCATATGCATTTTTTCATTGGGAAACCCGATGATATATTCATTTGAAGGGAATAGAAGCCGTCTATACATGCATTGCAAAATAAATGAGCAGATACCTCCCCCATCAATTCTACCCCCACCCCCCCCCCCCCCCCCTACCCATCGGCGTCTCCTCTGGTACTGCATGGGAATACTAAAAGCTACGCGGCTGACTTAATACATCTTACCACAAGCTGGCGCAATTGTAGTATCGTGTACGGTAGGGCCGCGAATGAGAAAGTTAGTAACCAGAGACGATGGTCAGCCGGTCAGTGAGCTATGCAAATAAACTACGGTTCGGTGGGGTGATTAAGATGACTCCGTGAGTACAGGCATGGAGCATACTACCTGAGCATAGCTGCCAACATTTGGAATTTTAAATTAGTAACATTTAAGCAAAACTGAATATCATGTGCGCGAAGCACACATCACGAGCGCGAAGTCCCTTTAGCCAGGGTCCAGGGCTCGCTTTAGGGCTCTGCCTCTGGAGAGTGAAGCGCGGAGTCCATTGCGGCCGGAGTCCATTGCGGCCGGCGTCCATGGCCCTATTTTTCATCTATTTTGCACAATTACTAGGTATGATTTGGTCAGATTTACGTTTAAACGTTGTCTCTATACGTTTAAAAACGTAAAAACGAAAAGAAAAAAAAATAATAATAAATTAATTTAAATTTTTTTTTTTTTTAAATCGTTTTTTTGTTTTGTTTTTTGTTTTTTTTATTTTTCCAAATTCGTTATTATAGAAGAAGTATTCGTAATTTCGTAAAGAGGGTGGGAAATGCGTAATAATTACGAATTTTTCGTAACAGTTGGCAGCTATGCCTGAGTGGTATATAAGCGCAGCTAAGTTGTCGCAATTTTGTCGTAGATGCGCTTGCAAACACGATGCCAAACGGCAATAGCGATCATAACCATACCATCCGCGTAATATTTATATTGATACTGATCAAAACATGGGTAGTTTCGCAACGTGTAAAATTTAGTGGGGTTTTTCAATATATATCTTGCTTTATCAACTCCGTTTTATATTCGTCGAACAAAGTTGCGGCGGTAAATCGTTAGTCAATGCTCGGCGTAGTAAACGGGCAATTGCCATTGCTGACTTTCCCTTTTCTTCGATCTGGACGACGATCACGGGGCGGGAGCGACTCGGGAATGGCTTATTGTCCTCCGCAAAACGTATATACTTCGATCGCGACGGTCGGGGAGTCGCCGAATCGTCGGGGTGAGGATATCTCGAGTGGGACATGATTCGAGGGGTTGAAGCTTACCGTATTAATATAATAGATAGAGAGGTAATCAACAACTATTAAAAAACTTCTTTTGAAAATTTGTGAAAAGAGGAAGCATTTAAAAAAATAATTTAACGGTTGGTTCAAAATTATTGAATAATTGTGGGGCCGCACATTTATTACAAATGGTTACGTTTATGGATATTTCAGCCGTTTCTGAACCGATTTTGATCAAATAAAGTTTATTCTGTCATTAAAATTGTATGCTCTTTCAAATATGACACTCAGTTTTTCATTATCTCACAAAAAAGTTATCATGTGTAGCGCCCTCTCTACCTAAACTCAACTATCCCTTTAAAGAAAGAGAAAAGTGATCAAATATAAATGAAAAATGAGCAAAGAAAATTGGGCTTCGCTGGGAATCGAACCCAGGACCTCTGGATTGCTAGACTGGTGCTCTAACCATTGAGCCACAATGCCCTATTGATGGTGTACTACATGCTCCATGCTTGTTAAAAAGTTCCTCACAAAATGATTCTGTCCATTTCACCAATGATACTTACATGTATACGATATCATTTTCCTAGCAGATATATGTTATATTTGATTTTGCATCACAAATATAGACAGCTATGTTAAAAAAAACAGGGCATTGCTCATTGCTGATTTATTTGTTCTCCTTTTCTATAAAATATGAATTATTTCAGGCGATTCTCTTACTCCCCATCATGGTATGAAGTTCAGTGCAAAGGATAGGGACTTGGACACGTATAGTGATAACTGTGCCGAGAGATTCCATGGTGCCTGGTGGTACAGTGCCTGTCATACATCCAACCTGAATGGGGATTACCTGGGCGGACCCACCTCTTCTTATGCCACTGGAGTCATTTGGTATCATTGGAGGGGGCATTATTATTCACTGAAAGAGACTGAAATGAAAATACGACCCCTGAACTAAATGCCAACATTTTCAGTTCAGTTCATTTTATTTCCACAATTTAAAATACAATTCATGTGTACATTCACAGTAAAATACAGGTAGCTTGTTATACATCAAACTAAATAATAGTAAATTATGTGGTGGGGACAACAAAAGCAAACAATAAGCTTATCGAGGTTGTCCCTCGAGAGAAACATGCAAATTAATCAGTTACAATGTAAATTCAAAAATGAATACTGTTTCGAGTAGACACATAAAGTAAAGAGAAACACACACGGACAGACGCACACACACACACACGCACACACACACACACACACACACACACACACATACATATATGCCAGGTTACCGTACTAATACACAGAAATACACAGAAAGTGTGCCCCAAAATGAAATGCCTTTGTCAAAAAAAAAGATTCCCCCCAAATATCACTCCAAAATTAAGATGAAATAAATCAGATCCAGGGGCGTAGCAAGGGTTCGTATGATTGGAATGGGGGGGGGGGGGGCATGTGATTTGTTGGGGGCACCCTCTATTTATTCAAACAGTTATGTTTTAATTGTTGTTCTCAAATTATTTGAGGGGAGGAGGCAAGTGCCCCCATAGCTACGCCACTGATGATTTTTGATCGATATGACTGTGAATCAAATTGTGATTTATTTATGATGGACTATTTTTATTCAGTTAGCACCTCATTTCTTAGATCTTAGATTACATACAGAGATACTAGTTTAGGTTGCTTCTTAGTCACAAGCCACACAATCATATTATACTTAAACTAGCTGTACCCGCGGAAATCCGCGGGTTTTTGTGAGAGAAAGGCGATGATGACATAACGATACTTTAAATCTTTACTATTCCCAGAGTCATAATTTAAATAGTATAAGACAAAAAAAAACACGGGCGACTCAATCCCGCCCCACAACCCGTCGTTGGACGGGGCCCCGACGTATTAGGGTCCCGTCCAACGATATCCGGCCAATGTATAACAAAATCATAATGGTTAAGTACCCATGCAAAGTTATTTAGTTATCCCCCATATTTTATAGAGTCCATAATTTGTTCCGCTTGTATTAAATTAGATACAGTACACTATGTTCGTCTACTTGCTAATATACAGTGGCTTCGCCGTTGACCCCCCCCCCCCCCCCCCCCCCCGCGACTCCAATTGCCTGCATGACACATAACCCGTCGTGTCCCATGAACGTTACATATCCAATCTAAGTTCTCCGGCGTATACATTTTGTCATATTCTTGTGAAACCCGATGATATATTCCGTTGAAGCAAGGATATGGGAGTTCCATGGTTGAAAGGAATAGTAGCCGTCAATACATGCATTGCATAATAAATGAGCAGATACCCCCCCCCCCCCCCCACCCCCAGGCGTCTTCTCTTCGCGGATGGCATAATACAATCATCTTACCGCAAGATGTCGAGATTGTATAAAACTCCCCTGCTCCACCATTGTCCACCCCGCTTTATTCACTTCAATGCACTTTGCACGCCCGCTCAGCTGTGTACAAAGCATGTGGGCTCGCGGACTTAATACATCTTACCACAAGCTGGCGCAATTATAGTATCGTGTACGGTAGAGCGAATGAGATAGTGACCAGAGACGATGGTCAGCAGGTCAGTGAGCTATGCAAATAAACTACGGTTCGGTGGGGTAATTAGATGACTGCGCGACGTGTATACACGGCTGTACAGCTATTGCGCGTAGTATAACCGCAGCTAAATTGAAGTTGTCGCATTTTGTCGTCTATGCACTTACAAACACGATGCCAATCGGCAATAGCGATCATTACCATACCATCCGCGTATTATAAATATTGATATTTATCAAAACCTGGGTAGTTTCGCAACGTGTTATATCTAAAATAGTTTCTCGATATATTATTTGTTTTATCTACTCCAATTTATATTCTTACAAATACTTTTACGGCGATAAATCGTTAGTCAATGCTCGGCGTCTTAAACGGGCAATAGACATTGCTGACTTTCCCTTTTCTTCGATCTGGAGGACGACCACGGGGCGGGAGCGACTCGGGAATGGCTTATTGTCCTCCGAAAAACGTATATCCTTCGATCCCGACGGTCGGGAAGTCGCCGAATCCTCGGGGTGAGGATATCTCGAGTGGGAACCATTTTGGGGGGTTGAAGCTTACCGTATTAATATAATAGATGACCTAGACATATGTTAGCAAAATAACATCAATAACATAACGATAGCAATTATGAATTTCTATGAACTCCAAATTAATAGTTGCGTAATACAAGGTTTCCAACTAATCTTGTTTAAAGGAGGAGTTTCGTCACCATCAATTTACTTTTGATTATGTTCCCCAACTCTTAGTAATTTGTACTCTTTAAATATATACAGCTGAAAGCTTATATTCTAAAAGATGAAATGTGATGCCTTGTTGTTGTTTTTTTTAACAACATTCCCTGCGGGAGATTATTAATGCAATTAATAATTTAACCTTAGTTATATCTTTGCTGCTGGGAAAAGGGCTATTTTCTTTGGCCAAAGTGTAAGACAAACTTATTATCAGGAAATAAATATTGTTTGTGTTTCTTTTAATAGTTTGATGACCGATGGTCGTCAAATAAAGTGTTTTGCTTCAAATCCATACTTAGCATAAATGAAGTTTGATTTAACAAGTTATATAATCTAAATGATATGAAAACTGCTTAAATTTCACTGTGTAAAAAGCATGTGAAGTGAAATTGGTGTCAATAAAGGCTTGTAGCTTTCAGTTCTTTTAGCATTATCTTCATTAGAGGCAAATCATAGCTGTTATATTGTCAACGAGACAACGATCATATACTGTAGTAGCTCTTCAATCTTGTTTCTATCATTCACACATGTTAATGATAATAAAAGCTTTGAAAGCATATCCCAAAATGTATTATTTATTTAAGTAGATTAGTATAATATGTGCTGAATAATCATGGATTGGATCTCAAATAATGTACATCGGTCTTAACAGACAAATGTTGTGTATGAATAAATAAACAATTGTTCAGTCATCCTGAGATAAAAAACACACATAATTTCTGATGG